>CAUYQG010065861.1:0-13931 GCA_963574415.1 Tarsius wallacei | reverse complement strand
TAGCCGGAATTACAAGCGAGCGCTACCACGCCCAGCTGATTTTTTAAATTTATTGTAGAGATGAGGTCTCGTCAAGTTGCCCAGGCGGGTCTCGAACCCGCGGTCTCAGGCAATCCATTCACCTCAGCCTCCCAAAGGCGCGGGATTACAGGCTGAGCCACCGAGCCCAGCTGACACATCATATTTTTACTGGACAGTGCTGGTCTAGAGTGAAAGAAAGGCAAAAATGAAGAGTTATGGAAGAGGTCAGTTTTAAGTTAGAATTTTCTTAAAGCCCAGCTAGATCTTGTTTGACACCCACTTAATAACAATAAGAGAGACTCAGCAATAAAGCTTAGTTAAGATTTATTGAGTACTACTCTGTACCAGGTAATAGGTAGGAGAGAAGAAATATTCTTCAGATGTCACAGACCCTATTGGTTGGCTAATCTAAAAATCATGGTCAATTCTCTTCATTTTTGCCTTTCTTTCACTCTAGACCAGCACTATCCCCCCCAAATTTGTGTCATATATATATATAATTTTAGATCTTCTAGTAATTTTTACTAGAAACCAGTAGTTTTAGTTTTTAGTTAGTTTTCATTTTTACATCAAAAGTGAAATTAATTTTAATAATGTTTTATTTAACTCATATCAAAAATATTATAATTCCAACAAGCAATCAACATTTATAAAATTAATCTATTTTACATTGGTTCTTTGAACTCCTTTGCATATTTTATACTTACAGCATATCTCAATTCAGACATGAAATTTACATTATAAATATTTGCTCTATGTCTATGTTTCATAAGTTTACAGCCATAAAATGTAAGCATACTTAAAGGGTTTTCAATAATCAAATTTAGTGCAAAAAATTATTAGCCTTCAATATTTGTATCATATGGAAAAAATGAATTTTAATATTTGTATCTATATGGACAAAACTGGTCAGTGAATTGTTTATGAGTAATACTAGAAACAATGCATGTGCCTGTTGGCACATGTACTATATAATACAATAATAGTATCTTATACCATGCAATGATTAAACTGAAATGTAGTCCTTCCAAAACAATAAAGTTGTATATAATGGAGACTTTCACTGCTTCCATTTTATACCTTAATTAAAATTAAATAAAATTAGAAATTCAGAACTTGTTTCATTTACCACATTCAAGTACTCAATAGTCACGTGTAGCTTATGGCTACCGTATTGAATGGTGGAGTTCCAAAGCCTAGAAAAGCCATATATCTATGTTCCCAGACTTATTTGAAACTTAGAGGGGGTGTTGTGATACATTTATGGCTAAAGAAAATGTATGAGGAAATTTGGAGTTATATTCTGGAAAGGCTTTTGCTTTCCTGATAAAGGGACAAACTCAAGAGAATTTACCAGGGCAATTCCTTCCTCCTTCTGCCTGCCTTAAATGTGAATATTATGTCATGTCTGGAGTTACAGTAGACATATTGTCACCATGAGGCAATTCACACGAGGATAAAAAACTGATACAATAGAAATGATGAAGCAATACTTTGAGACCTTGATGACAATCACCGAGATGCTAGACCAACTCTGAAATCACCTCCTTTTGAACTTCTGGATATGAAGACAATGACTTTTTATAACTTATGGCATTAATAGATAGATAATACTCGTAGCTGAAAGCATTTCTAATTGATACAATGAGCATGGTGAGCTGGGAAGAGAGACAATAGGCAGCCTGAATAGGGTAGAGCTTTATATTGAAGAATAATGATGAATAAGTTTACAGAGATGGGGTGGGAGCCAGATAATGGAAAGGTCTATCAGATATTACAAATGAGAAACCCAGAGTTATGTATCTGTTCTTGTCTGATAGACCTTATCATATTTTCATATTTTGTCTTTTCTATAGTTTGTATCTGCCATATATACGTATGCATAAATGTAAGCATACTTAAAGGGTTTTCAATAACCAAATTGAGTGCAAAAAATTTATTAGCCACACACCTCATCAACAAAGCTACCTGCATAATGAACATTTGTATACCTAACCCTGAATTGTACCCCACATCTTTAAAATTAAAAAAAAAATTGTTAGCCTTTAATGTTTGTATCCATATGGACAAAATGAATTTCATTATTTATATCCATATGGACAAAGCTGGCCAATGAATTGTGTATATATATACATATATATGCTACTATACTATATTATGCTACTATATTATAACGACATGGAACTTGTACAAAGAAAGTATTCAGTAAATATTCATTACCTGCTGATTAGCTATAGAGCTGGAGGAATCAACACTGGGTCTTTAGCACGGTTCAAATATTCAATATTAAAGAAAATTCAGCAAACTAAAGCCCTCAGTGAGAATATCTATTAGTGGTTCCTGTATTATTGTGTCAAATAGAATGTCCTTGGCCTAACTTCATATCCCATAAACATCTAAAACATAAATGACTATATTGAATTCAATTTTGCCTAATATTCTCTACTTTCAACTTAATTACTGGTAGCACCTTTATCCCTTCTAGCTTTATCCCTTTTAGCTTCTATTTTCATCTCTTTGAATGTATATCATGTACCTTCATGGTGTCCTTTCTGTTATTCATCTGAACTCAGATCCCTGGTTTTCTCTTCTGTATCTCACTTCCATGGTGTGAGACTAGGCCTCAACTCACAGTTAACTACGGGCAAACCTCTCTATTGGCCAATCTGCGTCCAGCCCCATCAATCCCAGCCTGCCATTCAACCAAATTTCTCTGAAAAGGTTTCTAAAATAATGTATTTTTTTCAGATTTTAAAATAATTGATTCTTTATAGAATATTAGAATAATTCATATTTAAAAGAAATGAAAAAAATAACTTCTAATCCGATTACTAAGCGATCGCAACTATAATATTTTAGGGTATTTTCTTCCAGAGTTTTTTCATGCATGTTTAGATCAATGTAACATAATCGAAATTATGTTATAAACAAATCTTGGCAGGATGTGGTGGCATATACCTATAATCTCAGCACTTTGGTAGGTAGAGGTAGAGGACTGCTTGAGCCCAGGAGATGGAGATCACCTCATCTTTACCCCCCAAAAAAAGAAAGAAAAAGAAAATTAGGCCAGGCTCGGTGGCTCAGCCTGTAATCCCAGTGCTTTGGGAGGCTGAGGTGAGTGGATTGCCTGAGTCCGCGGGTTCGAGACCCGCCCGGGCAACTTGGAGAGACCTCATCTCTACAATAAACCAAAAAATTAGCCGGGTGTGGTAGCACGTGCCTGTAGTTCCAGCTACTTGGAAGGCTGAGATGGAAGGATCGCCAGAGCCCAGCAGGTCGAGGCTGCGGTGGCTGGGAGCGGCCACTGCACTCCAGTCTGGGTGACAGTGAGACTCCGACTCAAAAAAAAAAAAAAAGAAAAAGAAAATTAGCCAGATGTGGTGGTGTGCACACCTGTAGTCCCAGCTACTTGGGAGGCTGAGGCAGAAAGATCGCCTGAACCCAGGAGGTCAAGACTGCAGTAAACCATAATCATGCGACTGAACTCTAGCCTGGGTGAAAGAGTGAGGCCCAGACTCAAAACTACAACAACAACAACAACAAATCTTGCATTCAGCTTCTTCATTTCTCACCATAACATAAAACATTTCCTATGCAATTAAAAATTCATCAAAAGCCATTAAAAAAACTGTATGATATCCCATCAGATAGCCACTGTTTAACTTATATGACCATATTTTTATAGTATCTCTTTTCTGATTCCCCATAGTGACTGCCAATTGTGTTTTGTAGTCAATACAAATTCCAAATCTTGGACCCTTTCAGGTGCCGTCATTCTGTATCGGCCCCTATGGCTCCTGTCCTCCACTGGCCTTTTATGTTCTAGGAAAATAAATCAACTCACTTCTTCCCATACACAACTCTCCTCTCTTCTCTGAGCCATTATTCATCTTAGTCCTCCTCCATTTCTGTCAAATCATTGCTGTCCTTAAATTTTACCTCGGGTGTCATTGCAATGATCTTCCATTCTCTCTTTGTTTTCAAAGATCCCTGTTTATTTGGTGTACACACTTATGACCCTGGCGCTTTGCAGCTGATCATATTTATGTTCCTACCACATGTATTTTATGGTCTGATAGAGTGGCAGGGACCTGAGTGGTAGGACCAAGAGCACCAGGAGCATAGCCAGCAGATGGGAGCCACTTCTTCTGACCCTTGTGGTACTTTATGAAGTGGTCAGCTCTGGAAGGGCTGCAGAAGGCAGGACTATTCTCATGCTCAGAGCTGGGCAGCAGAGGGTGATTATGTTGACCCGGCTTTAATGAACAAGACAGTTGATCAGGCATTTGGAGACCATCTGCGTTTTCAGTCTAAATGAAAACATATTTACTTTGGATGCCTAGCATTTGGAGGATGAGTGAACCATGTGCATATGAGAGGCTTACCCTCCTTTTGGAAAAAATGATCTCAATTAAATCCAACGTCTGCATTAGATCAGCCAGCATGTTCAGAATAAACCTGACTGACTTAAGGGTCCCAGTGAAGTGTCTTTGCTTTTGGATCTAATGTTCCTTTACCCCCTACAGCTATTCTTGTACAATCGAAAATCGGGAGCATCTAGTTAAAAGTGGAATCTGGAATGTAAAACAGCCTCTTGCCCCCTCCTCCTCACCTAGTTAGGTGGTCGCCTGACAGCTTGCCTCCACAGCCTGGCTGCTAGTGGGCTGCGGTGGCCAGGGGAGGCCAGGTGGAATGTTTAGAAGAACCACTCAGTGGCGCAGGACTCAAGCTAGCAAGACTCCATAGAAGCCCACTGGTCTCTTGGTTGGGAGATTGTTACAACTTGTTGAATTCAGTGTAGTGATATACCTACAGAGGATGGAAGTCCTTTCAAGAACTGCCTGTTTAAGTTGATCATTTTATCTTTGTTGATGCACAACCAACTATGGGTTAGTGAAAACATGGCTGTCCCTGTTCATAAAAAAGAGAGCTTACATGTAAATCAGGTTTTGTGCTTGTTAGCCACTTGAGCAAAAGTTTAGATGGGAGTTAGCTGCGCTAAGATGTATCTGTAAATTTTAAGTTTTAATTGTTCAGGTTTTCATGGCATCACCAGATGTCAGTGTATTTCTCCTTTCCAGAATACGGCATGGTGCTCTGCTGCTTCAGGACGTTGACAAGGATGTCATGCCCTATGTGTGCATAAGCCTTGGAAGAGACGGTCCTGTTCTCTGGTTGGAGCATCACTAGCCATAAAGTTATCAAGGAAAGCTGCACTATATAATAACATTGCACAACCTTCTTGCCCTCCCTTGATAACGTGCATCTTTGGCAAATGAAGACTTTTGGACGAGCAACTTTGGTTTCTTACAAAATCAAAGCAATAACATTATCATCAAGAGACAGCATATAACTGAAAACAGTTGCCCAATGTGAAACTTCTGAATTGTCCTTGACTCCTTCTCCTTCTTCACTAGCATTTAATTGGCCATGAAGATATTTTGGTTTCTTCTCTCTCCTACCTTTCTCTTCTTCCCTCTACCACCAATGTCTTCATTCAAACCCTCATCATCTCATGGCTAAACTACTGCAATACCCTTCTAATTTGTCTCCCTGACTTTAGACTAACTTTTCCCTATGCTTGTCAGAAATATTCTTCCAAAATAAATGTAAAGTTCCTCTCTGATGCTTAGATGCTTAAACACTTTCAGAGGTTCCCTGGTGTTTACAGTATCACATCCAAACTTTGTCCCACCTTAAGCCTTTTCTTCTGCCACTCTCTACCATAAAGGGTACATCTGTTCTAACTACACTCAACCACTTGGCCTCCTATAAACATTTCAGACATACCATGCTTTTGTATGCCTCTGTTCTTTTTTGCCCATACTATTTTCTATTCTTCAAATCCTGTTCTCCTTCACCTCTGTCTGATAAATTCATTTCAATAGGCAGCTGAAATATTGCTGCCCCTGAAGCCTGCTCTAATTCTTCTAGGCAGAATGTCACTCTCTACTCTTCAAGGCACAGCACTTGTCTCCTACACCCCTCATCCCTGCCATATTATGTGGCAAGCGCTCCTTTACTTTTGTCCATCTCTTTGCCTTCTCTGTGAGCTCCTGAACCTTAGGACATTGTACTTATGTTTATGGTGTTCAATCTTGTTACTCTAATAAACAGAAGTAATTATATAGGAAGTTATTCGGATAAACAGATTTGTGTGAAAATAAGATCAGCTTTCCTTCCTTTATCCTCCCTTTTTCACTGTCTTTTCTTTCCTGCTTTTCTTCCTTCCTCCTTTCTTTCCCTACCTCCTTCCTTACCCACTCCCTCTCTCCTTCCCTACCCCTTCCCTCCCTCCCTCCCTCCCTTGCTTCCTTCCTTCCACCCATCCAGCAAATTCCTGCTGCTAGAATTGTTTCTGACTTTCTGGAGGAACATATAACAATGGTTCCTCAATTAAGAATCAGAGATAAAGTAGTTGGTATTTCCAAAATGATTGTGTCAGTAGCTCAGAGTACCCCAACATCAGTAAAACAACCATAGTTAGTGAAAATTGTTAAAACAAATAAACAACAACCATTTTAAAGTCTCTGGAAATTGTCCTATGGACTCACAGCAAATGGAGAAATACTTATTCAAGAAAATCTACTAAGTTGTCATAAGAACAGTGACAGTCAACTGGCATTTGAGCCATGACTTGCTCTGTCCACATCTCTCACCTCTGTATGATGAAAGTTCAACTATGGGTGAATGTAAATTAGAACAGGAGGCTTTCTCTATCCCCACCTTCCAGCCTAGGGTTATGGTACGTTTCCCCAGGACAAGCAGGCCACCAGAATTTCTTATGACTCCCAGCTCTGTGTTACATAAGCTGTAGTCCAGGCAAGAGCAAGTGAGAGGTCTGGGGCTTCCTTCTGAGGTAGGTTATTCAGTGTAGGTTAGACATAGATACGTTTCTTGCAAGCAGTTTTAAAATAGGGGAATGTTCATCTTACAGGCCTGACTACCCTGTAGGCTGATATGTGGATTTGCCAGTTCACCCCACCTCCTCAGCTCATCAAGGAAAAAAAGCCTATCAAGGTGTAGAAATGGTGTAGTCCAACCTTACAGTTCATGATTAACATAATAATCACTGTAAGTCTATCAAGTTTCCTGTCAAAGGCAAAATGTTCAGGAAAAGTCCACCCCTTAGCTCATCAAAGATGGGGAGATGGGAATCAAAACTCAGGTCAAATGCCTGTAGCCAGCCCTCTTTAGCATGATAACCATTACGTAGGTATATCAAACTTCTTATAAAAAACAAAAGCAAGGCCTTTCTCAAAGATGCCCACGCCTCCTGGCATATTTCCCTTTCTCGAATAAATTCTGTTTTCATACTATACTGGTCACTCTAAATGCCTCTCAGTGGTGGGCCAAAGAACCCACAGAATGTCACACTGAGCCCCACCCAGCCACATCTTCCTTCAGGCCCCACTTGTAAGGCAGAAGCTCCACCCCAGGTGTGGTAGGCTAAGAATGCCAAGTCCTGATTGCCTTTGCCCAAGTTTGCTCATAAAGTGATTGGTACCATGCTGGGAGGGGCAAGCTGAGAAGACAAAAGGTTACTACTTCCCAAAACCCTACTTACAAAGCAGGCATGTTGCTTCAAAAGAAGCAGACCACTGTCCCCACTGCCAGTTCCAGAGCAGCTCCTCAGAGGTTTATCCCAGGGGAAAGAGGCAGACAGCAACAGAGAACTTTATGTCTTTCCCCAAGTAATTGACTTTATTTGGAACACAGAATTATGAGGAATTTCAAGCCCAAAGGTGCTGTTGAAAACAAGAGAGATCCTGGTGGTAAGCAATTAAAAGGACAATGGTAGCTCCAGGAGACAGCAACAAGCTAAACCAGTTTAACAAAGATCAGCTTGGAGCTTAACAGAGAGATTCAGGGAAAGAGCTAATAAGAGCCCTCCTGGGTTTGAAACAAGCCTCAAAGACTGGCCTCAGAGACTACTCCAGCAAAAGGGGTGAATTTAATCGCGTCAAACTGTAGAGCAATTTATGTCCAGGCACTGTTGAAAACAATGAAGCAATCAGCTGTCAATTAGTGAAGGCTAACAGCTAGGTGTGAGACCTAAAAAGGCAGACAGTTTAACAGAGAGATCAGGGAAAAAGAGCCAAAGAGAGCCCTGCTAAAACCACTGTCTTCCTTGGGTGACTGTACACATACCCAAGGCTATGCCCTCTGCAGAGTAAAGTCATAGGCTGTACATTATGGGGAAATAGAATTCACTGAGATAGCCCATTCATGTCACTAAACAAATAAACAAGTAACAACCAACACCAGAGACCAATATTCAGAGTTGCTATAGTATACTATCCAAAATGTCCCATTTTTCAACAAGGAATTATGAGAAGTGCAAAGAAACAGAAAAGTGTGACCCATATACAGGAAAAAAGTAGGAATTAGAAACTGCTCATGAGAGGGCATATATGTCAGTTTAGCAGGCAAAGACTTCAAACCAGTTATTATAAATATGTTCAAAGAACTAAAGGGAACAATGCAATAATGCAATGCCTCATCAAATAGAGACTATCAATAAAGAGATACAGATGATAAAAAAAAGAATCAAATGGAAATTCTGAAGTTGAAAAGTACAATAACTAAAATAAAAGATTCACTGTAGGGTTAAATAGTAGATTTGAACTGACAGAAGAAAGAATTAGTGAATTTGAAGATAGATGAGTAGAGATTATGTAATATGAAGAACAGAGAGAAAAAAGAATGAAGAAAAAAATGGATAGAGCCTCAGAGAAATGTGGGATACCATTAAGCACACCGACATCTGAGTAATAGGAGTACAAGAAGGAAAGGAGATAAAAGAGCAGAAAAAATATTTTAAAAATACTAAAAATACCTCAAATTTGATTAAAAACATCCTATATATCCAAGAAGTTCAATGAACTCTAAGTAGGATAAGTACAAAGAGATCTATACACGCTACATCATAGTAAAATGTTGAAAGCTAAAGACAAAGAGAAAATGTTGAAAGCAGCAAGAGCAAAATAACTTGTTATATAAGATTAAAAGCTGACTTATCAGAAATAATGGAGGCCAGAAGCCAATGGGATGACATATTCAAAGTCCTGAGAGGGGAAAAAAACTAAAACAAAACTGTCAACT
Source organism: Tarsius wallacei (assembly GCA_963574415.1). NCBI lineage: Eukaryota > Metazoa > Chordata > Mammalia > Primates > Tarsiidae > Tarsius > Tarsius wallacei. The sequence continues at coordinate 4,805 of CAUYQG010065861.1, read as the reverse complement.
GTCAGCTAAGACTCTTGTGTCCAGCAAAATGGTTTTTCAAAAATTAAGATGAAATAAAGTCATTCTTAGATAAACACAAATGAAGAGAATACATTGCTAGCAGATCTGTGTTACAAGAAATACTTAAGGAATTTCTTCAGATTGAACGCCAAGTGACTCCAGACATTAACTCAATTATACATGCTGGGCTCGGTGGCTCAGCCTGTAATCCCACACCTTGGGAGGCTGAGGTGAGTGGATTGCCTGAGCCCGCGGGTTCGAGACCTCCCCGGGCAACTTGGTGAGACCTCATCTTTACAATAAATCAAAAAAATTAGTCAGGTGTGGTAGTGCACTCCTGTAGTTCCAGCTACTCGGAAGGCTGAGGCGGAAGGATCGCCAGAGCCCAGCAGGTTGAGGCTGCGGTGGCCGGAAGCGGCCACTGCACTCCAGTCTGGGCGACAGAGTGAGACTACAACTCAAAAAAACAAAAACAACAACAACAACAAAAAAAAAACCCCACCTCAATTATACATTAAAAAAAAAACCAACAGTAAAGGTAATCATGTAATTATAAAGGACAGTATAATTGCACATTTCTTCTTCAAATTGATCTAAAAAGCAATTGTATAAAACAATATGTATATACTTATGAGATCTATAACATATAGAAATCTAATATAGTTGATAGTAATAGCACAAAGGAGATGGGTGGGAACAAAGCTGTATTGGAGTAATAATACCACCTGATGGTAACTTGAATCCACCGGAAGAAATGTACAGAACCAGAAATGGTAAATAAGAAATATAACAAAACTTGATAGATATGCACTTATTCTACTGTCTTCTCTCAATTATATAAAGTAATCATTATAGTACTGCTGGGCTTGTAACAAATAAAGATATTATCTATCTATCTATCTATCTATCATCTCTCTACCTGTAATAGCACACAAAAGGGAAGCAGGGGTAAAAATATACAGGATTAACATATCTCATTGCAATTAATTAGTATATACCTGAAGTAGATTCTGAGAATGTTAAGATGTATATTTAAGTCCTAAGCAACCACTAAGAAAATAACTCCAAAATAAGTAATTAAAAAATCATTAGCGGAATTAAATGCTACCTTAGAAAATATTCATTTAATGCAAAATAAAGCATTAAAGGAGGAAGACAGAAATAAGAAAGACATGATGTATGGAAAAAAATAAAATGGCAGATATGAACACAACTATATCAACAATAACATTAAATGTAAACAGAACAAATAAACCAATCAAAAGACAGAGATTGTCAGATGGGCTTAAAAAAATAAGAACCAACCATGTATTATAGAGCAGGGATCCCCAACCCCGTGCCATAGACTAGTACTTGTCTGTGGTCTGTTAGGAACCAGGCTGTACAGTAGGAGGTGAGTGGCAGTTGAGCAAGCAAAGCTTTATTTGTATTTACAGCTGCTCCCTATTGCTCACACTACTGCCTGAGCTCCATTTTCTGTCAGGTCAGTGGCAGCATTAGATTCTCATAGGAGCATGAACCCTATTGTGAACTGTGCATGGGAGGATTCTGGGTTGTGTTCTCCTTATGAGAATCTAATGCCTGATGATCATAAGTAGGGCTGAGGTGGTGATGCTAGCACTGGGGAGTGGCTGCGAACACAGATTAACATTAGCAGTGAGGTTTGAGTGCACAGAGACCATAATAAATCAATTTATTTTTACAGACTCACATCAAAACCCTATCAGTGAGTGGCAAGTGAGTTGATGTACTTCATTTGCCCAGTTACATCTGATGACAGGCTTTAAGTCAGAACCTGACACTTAGTTCGGTCCATGCATGGCCTGCCCATTATTTTGTTTACCTTTTTCTTCTGTCCCTCTTTCCCACACTGCACACTTGTCTCTGACACAGTTTTGGTAAGCCAACCCTAGCCAAAATGAGTCATTGGAGAGCTTCTTTTTAAAGGGGGAAAGACCCAGTGATGAGACAGCAGAAGACTCTAAGACTGCCAACAAAAAGAAAGCTGCATTTGAAAGAGAATATCGAGTCCTACTTAAATTATAGGTTCATTGCAACAGGTGATTCACATTCTCCAAGCCTGCTTTGTATAATATGTGGTGATTGGGTATCCAACGAAGCTGTGAAACCTTCAAAATTGCTTTGCCACAAGGAGACCAAAAACCCTGCATTAAAAGACAAGACTTTGACTGGATTAAAAAGATGCGGTACATATACACAATGGAATATTATGCAGCCATAAAGAAGGAAAAATACATGGAATTCACAGCAACTTGGATGGATTTGGAGTCGATCATAGTGATCTATCACAGAAACAAAGAACAGAGTATCATATGCTTTCACTCATAAGTGGATCTTGAACAATTATAATGCTATAAGAAAGTGACTGGCAGTAATGGGAAACTGTCAGGGGGTGGGGGGGTGAGATTGGCAGTTGAGGGAAACTGCTAGGGGAGGGAGGGCATACCTTATCAACAAGGGTACCTGCATAATCAACGTTTGTATACCTAACCCTGAATTGTACTCCACATCTTAATAATAATAATAATAATAATAATAATAATAATAATAATAAAGACAAGCCTTTGGAATTTTTCAAAAGAAAAGAAAAACATGAACATGAAGAACAGAAGCAAGTATTGAAGTCTATCACTTCAACAAATGTTTCTGCACTGAGAGAGTCATTCTTAGTGGCTGTTTTACCAGAGCTAAAAAGCTCTTTATTATCAATGAAGAGTTGATCCTCTCTGCTCCTAAGGACATTTGTTGTGAACTTTTAGGAGAGGCCGCAGTTCAAAAGGTAGCACATGTTCCTCTTTTGGTTAGCACCATCACTAGACGAACTGATGAAATAGCAGAGGATACTGAGGCACATTTGTTAGAGAGGATTAATGTGTCATGGTATGCAACATCCAGGTTGACAAGTCTACCAATGTTGACAACAAGACAACAATGCTTGTTTTTGTGTGATATATTTTTCAGGAGGATGTGCATGAGGATATGTTCGTGCACTTTTGTTCCCAACCAATACCACAACTGTAGAACTGTTCAAGTCTTTGAATGATTACATATTAGGAAAATGGAATTGGTCATTTTGTGTCAGTATATGCAGAAACGGAACAGCTGCTGTGACTGGACAGCTTTCTGGTTTCACTACTTGGGTCATAGAAGTTGCTTCTGAATGGTAGTCTATGCACTATATCATCCATAGAGAAATGCTGGCTAGCTGAAAAATGTCACCTGAACTTGACAGTGTTTTGCAGGATGTGATTAAAATGATCAACCCCATTAAAGTACATGCTCTTAACTCATGTCTGTTTGCACAGTTCTGTGAGGAGATGGATGCAGAGCACATGCCTTCTCATACACAGAAGTGAGATGGCTTTCTAAAGGTAGATCACTGGCCAGATTTTTTGAGTTACAAGAGCCTCTCCAGAGATTTCTTTTAGAAAAACAGTTACTACTGGCAGCACATTTCAGTGACACAGAATGAGTTGCCAAACTTGCTTACTTGTTGTGTGACATATTCAACCTGCTCAACGAACTAAATCTGTCACTTCAGGGGAGAACGACAACTGATCAAGTCAGCAGATAAAGTGGCTACATTCAAAGCCAAACTGGAATTATGAGGGCAAAGAGTGAACACTGGGATTTTTGACATGTTTCAAACATCAGCAGAAATTTTGAAAGAGACTGAGCCAGAGCCTTCTTTCTCCCAGCTGGTGCATGATCATCTATCTAAGTTTTCTAAACAGTTTGAGCATTACTTTCCAACCACAAAAGACTCCTGAACTGAGAAGGAATGGAACCTTGACCCATTTGTGAATAAGCCAGGTGAATCGACTTTGTCCGTGCTAGAAAAAGATCAACTGTTTGAGATTGCAAATGACGGTGGCCTTAAAAGTATGTTTGAGACAACTTCAAATCTCCATATATTCTGGATTGAAACCAGACAGCATATCCTGAGATTGCCACAAAAGCACTGAAAAGCCTACTTCAATTTAACATCCTGTCTTTGTGAAGCAGGGTTTTCTGCAGTGACAGCAACCAAAATGAGATTACAGAGTAGACTGGACATAAGCAACACGCTTTGGGTGTCACTGTCTCCCATAACCTCCAGATGGGACTGTCTAGTTTCAGGAAAACAGGCTCAGAGCTCCCAATTATTCTGTATTATGATGAGTTGTATAATTATTTCATTATATATTATAGTGCAGGAATAATAGAAATAAAGTGCACGATAAATGTAATGTGCCTGAATCATCTTAAAACCATCCCCACCACACTCTGGTCCATGGGAAAATTGTCTTCTATGAAATCAGTCCCTGATGCCAAAAAGGTTGGGGACTGCTGTTATAGAAGACACACTTTAAAGATACAAATTAGTCAAAAATGAAAGGATGGAAAAGATACATCATGCAAACAAGCAACTATAAGAAAGATAAAGAGGCTATACTACTATGAGACAAAATAGACTTTAAAACAACAACAAAAGATGCTACTAGAGATAAAGAAGGATATTTTATAATGATAAAAGAGTCAATTCATCAGGAAGGTATAGCAATTACATATAAATGGCTAACATTACAGAGCTCCAAGAAAGATGAAAGAAACTAACGGAACTGAAGACAGAAATAGACAATTCAACAATAATATTTGGGGACTTAAATAGCCTACATTCAACAATAGATAGAACAACTAGAGAGATGATCAACAAGGAAATAGAAGATTTGAACAACACTATACACCAACTAGACCTAAGACATCTATAGAACATTCTGTCAAGCAACAGAAGAATATACATT
>CAUYQG010065858.1:0-16899 GCA_963574415.1 Tarsius wallacei | reverse complement strand
ACCTGCTGGGCTCCAGTGATCCTTCCGCCTCAGCCTTCTGAGTAGCTGGAACTACAGGCGTGCGCTACCACGCCCGGCTAATTTTTTGATTTATTGTAGAGATGAGGTCTTGCCAAGTTGCCCAGGTGGGTCTCGAACCCGTAGGCTCAGGCAGTCCACTCACCTCAGCCTCCCAAAGGCGCGGGATTACAGACTGAGCCACCGAGCCCAGCCTATTTTTACATTTTTATTGGGGAAGGCATGCTGCGTGCTAGTGGTTGCCATTGATATTTAGTGTTCACCCTTGGCTCCTTATTTTATATTTTTAAAGACAGACTCTTGCTATGTTGACCAGGCTGGTCTTGAACTCCTGGCCTTAAGCAGTTCTCCCATTTTGGCCTCCCAAGTGCTAGGATTATGGGCATGAGCCACTGTACTGACCTAGAATGAATAATTTCTTGATTCCTCTTCAGGTTTGCTGATTCTTTGATCTGCCAGCTTGAATTTGCTGTTGAGCCTCTTCAGTGAATTTTTCTTTTCAATTATTATACTTTTCAGCTCCAGAATTCCAACTCAGTGGTTCTTTATAATCTCTTCTTGTTGAGATTATTCCTTGACTCGTTGTCATCGTGCATTCTTTTAGTTAAGCATGGTTTGTTTCCTTAGTTCTTTGAATATTTTTATGATAGCGTCCTCAAAATGTTTGACAGCTGAGCCTCCTGTATGTAGCTCCCACTTTGCTGTCTCCTAATTTTTTGTTAGACTGAATGTTTTAGACAATATGTTGTGGAGACTCTGTAAGTTAGATCACCTGCTGCCCTTTCACCCAAGGGGGCGCTGTTGATGCTATTTGTTGTCTTAGGGACTTGCCTATGTTAAGTCATTGGCGTGAAGCTGCTGATATCTCTGATCAGCTGGTCTGGTTTTTTTTTTTTTTTTTTTTTTGAGTTGGAGTCTCACTCTGTCACCTAGGCTGGAGGACAGTGGCATGAACACAGCCATCTTAGCCTTGACCTGCTGGGCTCAGGGGATCCTTCCGCCTCAGCCTTCCAAGTAGCTGGAACTATAGGCGTGTGCCACCATGCCCGGCTAATTTTTCTTGATTTATTGTAGAGATGAGTTCTCACCAAGTTGCACAGGCTGGTCTTGAACCCGTGGGCTTAGGCAGTCCTCTCACCTCGGCCTCCCAAAGTGCTGGGGTTATAGGTGGGAGCCACAGCGCCTGGTCTGTTTTTTGTTTACTTTGGGGGGGATTGGGGATCTCATTCTGTCACCCAGGCTGGATGCATTGGCACAATCACAGCTCACTACAGTCTCAAACTTCTTGGGCTCAAGCAACCCTTCTGCCTCGGGCTCCTGTGTAGCTGGGGCTATAGGTGCACGCTACCACATCCAGCTAATTATTTTTATTGTTTGTAGAGATGAGGCCTCGCCATGTTGCCCAGTCGAGAGCAACAAACTTATGGGCTCAAGCAGTCCTCCCATGTTGGCCTCCTAAAGTGCTGGGATTACAGGTGTGAACCACTGCACCTAGCCTTTATTTATTTATTTATTTTTAAGCCTGGCTTCCTAGGCATCACCTCGTTGTCAGTTTGTCAACTGAGCTTGGTGGTCAGAAATGACTGGTCAAAGATAATACATACTTTGAACTGATATCTTTTGTCAGTGGCTCTGTATGGAGGTTGGGGAATCAATTCAAAGTTAAGACTGTATGTTTGCCCCAAATTTTACTTTCAAGTCTTTCTGTCTCCATGGCTCTCCTGTATCTGCAAGCTCTCATTCGGTCATGGATATGTAGGTCCCCTCCAGCCGAGTTTGCACACAGCTTTGTGTAAGCCCATGGCCTTTCAGATGGCCAGTAAGTGGGAGCCTATCAAGGCCCCCTGTGCCTTTGTAGTTCTCTGGATCTTCCTGCTAAAATTCTGGCGAGTCTGCTGGCCTGGTTTGTTGCTCACCCCCCATGCTGTAACCTTTGGTTGCTGCAATATTGGTCTTCCCTACTGTTTGTTGCTTACATGGCTGTTTTCAACAATCTCCCTGCATTTGGGACTTTTCTATATACCACCTAACCCGAGAGCCCCTCCAGCAGTGGTGATGCTGCTATCAGGTGTGGAGCTGGGGACATGGTCACAAAAGGCACAGCCTTAGGCTCAGATCGCTGCCTTCACTGTCCTCCCTGAGGCTCAGGCATTGTCTTTTTTTTTTTTTTTTTTTTGAGTTGAAATCTCAATCTGTCGCCTAGACTGGAGTGCAGTGGCATGCTCCCAATCACTGCAGTCTCGGCCTGCTGGGCTCCAGTGATCCTTCCGCCTCAGCCTTCCAAGTAACCAAAACTACAGGCGTGTGCTGCCACACCCGGCTAATTTTTGATTTATTGTAGAGACGAGGTCTTACCAAGTTGCCTAGGCTGGTCTTGAACCCACGGGCTCAGACGATCCACTTACCTTGGCCTCCCAAAGTACTGGGATTACAAGCTGAGCCACTGAGCCCGGCCAGGCGTTGTTCTTGAATGAATGCTTTCCAGTTGGTTATGTGCCTTCACCCAGTTCCCAGAGTCCTGATATGGTTGCCTGTCACATTTGTCTGGTTTTATCATTGAATTTTGAGGAGAGCCTTTGCCGAGCATGTCACTCCAGTATTCTAGCAGTTCTCACCCCTGCCTTTTAATTTTATTCCTTTCTTTTAGGTTCCATGTTTTGAAGAGAAAAGGTCTTATTTGAATTATTATGCTTTTCTTTGTATTATTATTCATTTACTGTTAATTTATGGGTACTCAGAAACACATTTTATGCAATGTTTAAATATTTTTAGAAGCTTCTTAACCAAGTATTAAAAAGTACCTTGCAATAGTAGTTGTTGTTGATATAGTCATTAAATGCTCTTTCAGTAGAGTTTTTAAACTTGATTTAACATCTACTTTGGGGCAAGTCCTATAACCACAGTGTGTCTTAAGGGCGTGGACTTGAGGTTGAACATGTGCAAGAGAACTCTCTCTGCTGTGAGTCGATGTGCGATCCTGAGCAGACTTCTTACCTCCTCTCTTTGAATTTCTTCAGCCATAAAATAAAACCTCAGAGGTAAATGTATCTTAAGGCACAGTATTTGCCCTACATTATTCAATAAGTGATCATTGAGAAGTAATAATAGTTCCTATTTAATTATTGAGATAAATAGCAGTATTTTTTTTTTTTTGAGTTAGAGTCTCACTCTGTTGCCCATGCTAGAGTGCAGTGATATGTTCATAGCCCCCGCAGCCTTGACTTGCTGGGCTCAAGCGATCCTTCCCCCTCAGCCTTCCAAGTAGCTGGAACTACAGGCATGCGGCATCACACCCGGCTAATTTTTCTTGATTTGTTGTGGAGATGAGATCTCACCAAGTTGCACAGGCTGCTTTCAAACCCTGGGCTCAGGTAGTCCCTCTTGCCTCCACCTCCCAAAGTGCTGGGATTACAGATTTGAGCCACTGCATCTGGCATACCTGGCTCTTTATATATATATTTTTTGAGGTCAGAATTTCACTCTTTTGCCCAGTTTGGAGTACAGTGGCACGCTCATAGCCACCACAGCCTCAACCTGCTGGGCTCAGGCAATCCTTTCACCTCGGCCTTCCAAGTATCTGGAACTACAGGTGTGTACCACCGTGCCCAGCTAATTTTTTTTTTTTTAATTATTGTAGAGACGAAGTCCCATCCCACCAAGTTGCCCAGACTGGTCTCCAAGCCCTGGACTCAGGCAATCTTCTCACTTCCTCCTCCCAAAGTGCTGGGATTACAGGCGTGAGCCACCGTTCCCGACATACCTGGCTCTTTTTAAAGATGATAAAACTCAAGAAAGAAAAGCAATTTGTCATGATCATACTGTTAATGAGTTCCAGGGAAGGACTTGAACCCTGGTCTGCTTGACTAATTCACTTGTTCCCTGCTACTTCCAGGAATCAGAAATGGTGTCACAAGCTTGTAATTAACACCTATTATGCCATCAACAATCAGTGGTCCAAAGCAGATATTGATTATGCTCATGTATATTTGCTTGTGTTCCACTACCTCTCACCCCACAGTGCAATATGTCAAGGACTTCCTCTACAAAAAATGACATGCAAATTATTTGAACCTTAAGTGTCCCTTGTCCCTCTAAGATACAACTTTGGTGAATATAACCTTGAATTTCTTAGTTGAGTAGAAAGAAAAAACAGACTTTAAATTCTTCATCCATAAATATGAGCATTGATACTTGAACACTTTAAAAATTGTTTCAGCCGGGCGTGGTGGCTCACATCTGTAATCCCAGCACTTTGGGAGGCAGAGGTGGCAGAATTGACTGAACTCAGGAGTTCGAGACCAGCTTGAACAACATGGCGAGATCTCATCTGTAAATAAATCAAAAAATTAGCCAGGCGTGGTGGCTCATGCCTGTGGTTCCAGCTACCTGGAAGGATGAGGCAGAAGGATTGCCTGAGCCCAGCAGGTTGAGACTGTGGTGGCAGTGAGCATGCCACTGCACTCCAGCCTGGGTGAGACTTCAACTCAAAAAAACAAAAATAAAATTAAAATTAAAATTGTTTTGTGTTTGTTGTTATTATTCTTGTTTTTAGAAATGGCATCTCAGGCCAGGAGCAGTGGCTCACACTTGCATCCCAGCACTTTGGGAGGCAGAGGCAAGAGGATTTCCTGAGCTCAGGGTTCAAGACCAGTCTGGACTACTTGGCTAGACCTTGTGTCCACAATATATCAAAAAATTAGTCTGTCCGGTGGTATGTGCCTGTAATTCCAGCTACTTTGAAGGCTGGGGTGGAAGGATCACCTGAGCTTAACAGGTTGAGGCTACAGTGGTCGTAAGCATGCCACTGCACTCCAGGCTGGGTGACAGAGGGAGACTCTGACTCAAAAGACAAAAACAAAAACAAAGGAAAGAAAAAAAAAATTGACATTTTGCTGTTTCCCAGGATGGTCTTGAACTCTTGGCCTCAAGCGATCCTCACACTTCAGCCTCCCAAAATGCTGGGATTACAGGCGTGAGCCAATGTGCCTGGCTTAGGGTTGTTTTTTCTTCCTTCTTCTTCTGAGAGGATATTTCCCAGGCTGATCTCAGACTCCTGTTTCAAGTGATCCTCTTACCTCAGCTTCCTGAGAAATTGGGAATACCGGCACATGCTTGGCTCTCTTGAACACTTTGATACTTAATGGTTTGCATAACCATAGACAGCATACTTAGAAAAATTTTGTTAGCCTCTGAGCCTAAAAGATGGTGCATACATGCTTTTATCATAATGAACTCCCTGAATTGTGTAGTGTCTTTTAGAAACTTCCTCAGTATTACTCATCTTATTAATTTCTCCTTCCTCACCTCCACCTCTCTGCACTGTGGCGCTTAACTCCGCTTTGTATCGCTTTACAGGCTTGAACTATGTTACAAAATCAGCTAGAGCAGGGACTGTGTCCATAGCGCAGTGTTTCTGGAAGATTCTTGGCTTAGTGGGGAGGTATCCATCATGGCAGATTCTTTTTAAGGGATTAATGGATTTTATGCTGTATACTTATTGGCATTCTAAGTAACATCATTTTAATGACTTGTGATTGCTTCTTAACATTTATAAATGTCACAATTTAGACTATCTTATTTACCATACTTCCAAGTAAGATTTGGGAGATAGAGGTAAAGGATCTGGAGTGATTTCCTTTTTTTAATTTTTTGAGTCTGAGTCTCACTCTGTCGCCCAGGCTGGAGTGCTGTGGCACGCTCCTGGCCACCGCAGCCTCAACCTGCTGGGCTCCAGCCATCCTTCCACTTCAGCCTTCCAAGTAGCTGGGATTATAGGCACGAGCTACCACACCTGGCTAATTTTTTGATTTACTGTAGAGATGCGGTCTTGCCAAGTTGCCCAGGCTTGTCTTGAACCCCTGGGCTCAAACAGTCCTCTCCAAAGTACTGGGATTATAGGTTTGAGCCACCATGCCCAGCCTGCCATGGTTTATTATGAGTATTCTTAGAATTACTTAACATTTCCAATAAAAAAATTTTTGACCAGCGGTGGTGGCTCACTCCTGTAATCCCAGCACTCTGGGAGTTCAAGGCGAGGGATTGCTTGAGCCTAGGATTTCGAGACCAGCCTGGGCAACATAGCAAGACCTTGTCTCTACAAAAAAATCAAAAAAATAAGCCAGGCATGGTGACATGTAGTCTCAGCTACATGGGAGGCTGAGGTGGGAGGATTGTCTAAGCCCGGGAGGTCAAGGCTGCAGTGGGCTGTGATCATCCCACTGAGTGAGCCGCCGACTCAAAAAAAAAAAAAGATGATTTTTCTGTTAGTGATTTGAGTACTGTCAGGCTATTAGAACAATAATCACTCTTTGTGGCGTTGTATGAAAGGAGTAAAGTACTGTAATGGCACTGCTGTCAATCTGAAGAGTGAAAGCATACCTGTCTGTAGTGTTTAATATCATTGTCTGGTTGCTCTTACCACCCTGACTAGAAGAGAATGGAGTATTTTAATATGTGTATCATTGATGTCTTAGAGAATTAAGACTCATTACACATTTTGTTTTCACATTTTATAGTTTCCCAGGTAATACCTCATGCTTTGAAGATACAGCTCAGCTTTGTTCTTGTATAATAAAAGTGGCAAGCTGCTTCATCCTGCCTATTCTTAGAGGTTTACTGAGTTAGTTATTGTAGAGAGAGCAACTCAGTCTTAAATTACAACTTTAATATTAGAACCTTGCCTTTATTTAGAGTAGAAACACTTTAGCTCATTGTATCATGTTCTTTTTTTTTTTTTTTTTTTTTTTCTTTTTTCTGAGTCTTAGTCTCACTCTGTCGCCCCGGCTGGAGTGCAGTGGCATGCTGCTCATGGCCACATGGCCACTGCAGCCTTGACCTGCTGGGCTCAGGTGATCCTTCTTCCTCAGCCTTTCAAGTAGCTGGAATTACAGGCATGTGCCTCTGTGCTCAGCTAATTTTTTTTATTGTAGAGCTAAGGTCTTATCATGTTGCCCAGGCTGGTCTTGATTCCACAGGCTCAGGCAATACTCTCGCCCCAGCCTCATAAAGTGCTGGGATTATAGGCCTGAGCCACCATGCCCGGCTTATTTTAAATTATAGAGGACTGCTTCCCTAACTGAATAATCCAGAATGAATTAACTTTTTTTTTTTTTTTTTTTTTTTTGAGTTGAAGCCTCACTCTGTTGCTTAGGCTGGAGTATAGTGCCACTGCAGCCTTGATCTGCTGGGCTCAGGCTGTCCTTCCACCTCAGCCTTCCAAGTAGCTGGAACTACAGGCACGAGCTACCATGCCCGGGTAATTTTGTAATTTAATTTGTAGAAACGGGATCTCACCAAGTTGCCCAGGCTGGTCTCGAACCCATGGGCTCAGGCAGTCCTCTCGCCTCTGATTCCCAAAGTGCTGGGATTACAGGTGTGAGCTACTGCACCCGGCTAACTTTTTTGGATTATCAAGGAGCCTCAACTACTCAGAACATGGTCGAGAGCTAGTTAGGGAAGCAAAAAAAGTAAACCTCAGAGAGTTTTTTTAAAAAAATAACAAGTCTATGTACTTCTGATTTACGAAGTTTTTATATATGAAGTACTGCTGTCCTCATAATCTGCTTCTTGTTTGACATAATTCTACCAAAATCAGGTTATTGATTCAGTTAATTTATTGCTGTGTAACAAACAACACTAAAAGTTGATGACTTAAAACAGTAACAAACATTTGACTTCATTGCAGTTCTACAGTTTGGTCAGGTCTTAGAAGAGACCGCGTGTGTCTGTTCCACTTGGTATCTGCTGAGGCAGCTTGACGGGTCTGGAGGCTTTATTTCTAAGATAACTCAGGCATAGGGCTGGCGGGCAAGTGGGTGGTGCTGCCAGTGGGGGATCAGCTGGGACTGTTGATCAGGTCCTCAGGTCTCCTTCATGCAGACAGCTGGACTTCTCACAGAATAGTGGTGGCTGTGTTCCAAGAGAGAATGTTTTCATGAACAAATGTTCTAAGAGGACAGACCCCCAAATTCCCAAATGTTTGCTACTGTATTGATCAAAGGCAGTCAGTCACATGGCCAAGCAAATGAGGGAGAAGATACAGAAAAATATTGAACTATTGAGAGCCATGCCTTCTTGTAGGCTGCCAAAGTAAATGACCTGCTACCAGGTTTCTCTTTAACCTGCAGCAAAGTGTCCTCTTGGGAAGACAACTCGAAGCATTGACATTCATAGCCTTTGGCCTAGTAATTTCACCTTTAGGGGTTTATACTAAGGAAGGTATGTAAGTTCCCTTGGTCTGTATCAAGGCTACATCTAGTTCAGATCTATCTAGAACTTACCCATAGATAAATTCTAACTTATCATAGAATTAGATAGCTGGTTAATGCAGGAGTTGGGATTAAAAGCAGATTGTCTAGATCTAGAACTATATGCTTACTCATCGTACTATACAACCTCTCACCTAGAGGATGTCTATATATGGGCTGGGCACAGTGGCTCACATCTGTAATCCCAGCACCTTGGAAGGCCAAAACTGGAGGATCACTTAGGGCTAGGAGTTCGAGAACAGCCTGGACAATGTGATGCGACCCCTATCTCTAAAAAATTTTAAACAAAATTTTTTTTTTTTTTTTTTTTTTTGAGTTGGCGTCTCACTCCGTCGCCCAGACTGGAGTGCAGTGGCCGCTCCTGGCCACTGCAGCCTCGACCTGCTGGGCTCAGGCGATCCTTCCGCCTCAGCCTTCCGAGTAGCTGGAACTACAGGCGTGCGCTACCACGCCCGGCTAATTTTTTTTTTATTTATTGTAGAGATGAGGTTTCGCCTGCCCAGGTGGGTCTCGAACCCGCGGGCTCAGGCAATCCACTCACCTCAGCCTCCCAAGGCGCGGGATTACAGGCTGAGCCACCGAGCCCGGCTACAAAATTTTTTTTAAGTAGAGGATATCTGTAGATACTCATGTTAACGATAACAGGTGAGAAGCTGATAATATAGTTAATAAAAATAAGATTTGTATGTAAGGCTAAAGGGCTACATACCAAAATGAAATATCTATGAATTAACATGTATTATTCTAATTTCTAAATTGTAAGACTACCTTTTGTAAGCCCACTGGGCAAACTGAGTATATTCCTATATATATGTTTTATACACTTTTTATTTTTGCACTGATTAATACTGGTTTTCACTCTTTCATCTAAACATTGAAGAGCTGTAATGAGTTGTGGTTATAATCCTATACGTGGAGACTCTCAAAAGAACACTGGCTCTTTTCTCCCGCATTTACGCTAGGAGGATGTCTTGATCCCTGTGGTCCGTCGCTGCCTGGCAACTGCAGATGCAGACATTTACAAGAGGTGATCCTCACTGAAGACAGCTGTTCCTCAGCCAATGTTCCTAAACTGGCTTCCATATCACATTGTTACTTATAATGACTTTGAACTCCGTGCTCACAGTATTAGTTCCTCAAGGAAGTAAATGTTGCCCATGTCTGTCCCAGCTAAACCAGACTCCTGAGCTCCCACCCTCTTCCCTTTGGTGGGTCTCAGGCACTGGTTCTCAACCCAGGCTGCACTTGACACTCCAAAATAAGGATGTGCAGGTTCCACCCCAGACCGAGTGAGTGAGATTTCCAGGTGTGGTCATGTGGGGGAAGTGATTCTTAGGATTCAGCAAGTTGAGAAGGTAGAGAACAGAGTTTTGCACTTTCAAAATGGTCCAAAAAAGATCTTAGACTATTAATAGACGGTTTCCTTTCAGCATAAGCCTGTAACGTTATGTAAATGTTCATGAACTGCTAAGAATGAATTTTCCTTTGCAGTAGAATTCTTCCTGCACATGCACAGTTCCATTAAAAGTTGTTCATTGAAACCTTGTATGAGCTCACAAGTGAGTCTTGTTGCTAACTCATAACTGAAGAACATAGACAATGTGGGAAGAGTATATGGAACTACTTGGTTTAGGCATTAAACTAGTCTAGATAATTTCTTCTGTTCTGTTTTGGATTTATACCATAAAGGATACTTTTAAAATAACGGGGAATTGTATCACTGGAAGGCCATGTCCTTATTTTTTTTTTAAAGAAAGAAACTGAATACTTTGGCTTAGTGACAATCTACATTTCAAAGGTTCTCTAACTAAAAGCTTATTCTTCATTTAAATGACTTCTCCCCAGCTATATTAAGAGTTCATCTAGGTTATAAACCATATCTCCAGTTATTCATGCTGTTCCAGATTGGGTAAAACAAGTATCAAAAGTACTGAAGGGCGAGGTAATAGCTTAAGCACTCTCAGTTGATCTTTTATCTCTAGATGTAGATATTTGGAGAAATGCAGCTGTTTAACGAGAACTGTAATGGGGCATCCATTTACATCTCTTAGGATTGGTTGAATGCAGTATGGCCTCTTGGGTGTACTTTTGATGTTGTTGCCAGTCTCTTTCCAAATGTACACGTGACACTATCTGAAGAAATACTAGAAACACCTAGTAAACATTTTTCTAATATCTATTGTTAAGCTATATCCAAGTGATCACATTTTGAGGCTTGGTTTTCTGCTTGGCTATCAGTGATAATCAGGTAACTTATAGGGTATCTGTGAGCTGCTGACTTTAATAGGTCAGCCTATGTGTAAGACCTACCTTTTTGGAGACGAGTAAAATGGCAGTTTCCTGTGCTTAGATTTGAAGGGAGCACTTGTTTTAGAGCTCTGTATCGTGGTTTCAGAAATCTTTTCTGTAGTATATAATGTCCATTTGGATTCTTGGTGATCTTACCCTGTGTGTGATTAGTAATACTTTTTGTGGAAAATTTCTGGCTTTTCCTTTATATAAATAGCAGCTTAAAAGTATCAGGCATACAGACATCTATCTCTTTTAACATTTTGTTCCTTTGGAGTTTTCTTTCTGGTATATTAGAACACATAAACAGCAACAAAATAATATTAAACACTTCTTCATGTTTTACTCTTTTTCTTTTTTAGTTTTCTTAATATCCAAAGGTCTTATAATTAGTTCTTCACTTTTTTATGAGTTAAGCAAATACATTTCTATCTTGTAAATGGAAAGCCATACTTGACACTCCCTGAATTTCTCCTAGGGGAAGTACACATATCCATCACTTTGTTCTAGCCAAGTAGACTATAAACTCTCTTCTGCTGCTGCTGATTAAATGAAATTGTGAGCATCCTGCACTTACACATTTGCAGATTCACACTGTGTCAACTGGGGAGTGGGGCTTGCCTGTAGTAAACCAGAACTGCTCAAGCAGTCCTCCTGCCTTGGCCTCCCAAAGTGCTGGGATTACAGGCATGAGCCATACTAATCCTTTTATGGGAGAAGAACATCAAAGTAAACCAGCTTTTTGAGTAGCTGGGACTACAGGTGTGCGCCACCACACCCAGCTAATTTTTTAATTTTTTTATAGAGCTGGAAGTCTCACTATGTGGCCTATGCTGGTCTTGAACTCTTGGGCTCAAGCTATCCTCCCTCCTTGGCCTCCCAAAGTGCTGGGATTATAGGCATGAACCACCGTGCCTGGCAAGTATAGGTTTTCATTTGAGATTTTTCTTCTCTTTTATGTTGTTACTGTTTTTAAAATAGAGACATGGCCTCTCTGTGTTGACTAGGCTGATCTCAAGTGATCCTCCCACTTCGGCTTCCTATAGTGTTGGGATTACAGGCGTGAGCCACTGTACCTGGACATTTCTCTTTTATTTATCTATTTTTTATTTATTTTTTTGAGTCAGAGTCTTACTCTGCTGCCCAGGCTGGAGTGCAGTGGCACACTCACAGCCACCACAGCCTCAACCTGCCGGACTCAGGTGATTCTTCCGCCTCAGTCTTCTAAGTAGATGGAACCACAGGCATGCACCACCATGCCTGGCTAATTTTTTTAATTTATTTATTATAAAAAGTCTTGCCAAATTGCCAAGGCTGGTCTCAAAACCCTGGGTTTAGGCAGTCCTCTCACCTCCGCCTCCTAAAGTGCTGGAATTACAGGCATGAGCCACCACGCCCAGCTCATTTCTCTTTTAATGTGGATATTTATGGCTGTTAATTTCACCGTAAGCACTCCTTTATCTGCTTGTATGGTCTTTTGAGCCAGTCAGACATAGTATGGTAATGGTTTCTAAACCTGTTGGGTATTATTCATCTGGGGAACTTTTTTTTTCTTAAGAGACAAGGTTCTTGCACTTGCCCAGGCTGGAATGCAGTGGTGTGATATGGCTCACTACAACCTCGAACTCCTGGGCTCAAGTGATCCTCTTTCCTTGACCTTCTGAGTGACTGAGGTTAGCTGGGATTAAATAGGCATGAGCCATCGTGCCCAGTCTGGGGAACTTTTTTAAAGGGCCTGTTCCCCTAGGTACTCTAATTTAGTTCATTTGAGGTCGGCCTCAAGACTTTTTTTTTTAAACCCCTCGCACTCGGAGACATCTCACGGATCACCTACCAGTAATTTGGCCATACTTTTTGACAAAATAGTAAAAAATGAATCACTCCACATTGAATAGTGTAGCGTTGGAACCAATTATTTTATTGTAATGATATGTGACTTATAATGGAATTTTCGACATTGAGGAACTTATTTATGCCAAAAAAATAAAAAATTTTTATCTTGTATTTTCTGACATGGTAACGTGCGAAAGGATCATCGACATGCATTGCAGGTTCATGGACACACGTTGTGCAATAGTACTTTGACGCCTCCCACCTGGTGTGTTTCTATTCGAGTAGACAGTGCAGTCTTGTTTTCTTCCTCCCACATTAATAATACGCTGTTTATTGTGCAGTCTGTGAAAGCACTTCACGCTACCTCTTTCTGCGTAACGTCAGCTGATTTTTTTATGCATATCTCAGTATATATTCCATCTCCTCATTTGCTTTTTTGTGCAATTTGAATGGAAAACATAAAGCAAACATACATTTTTGAAAAATTTCTGCTGGCATAAGTTTGTCCTGTATAATCATTAGCAATCTCTTTATGTCCCCCAAGAGAGGACACCTGGGTTGCGTGATTTACGATGTCCCCTCAGAGGATACCACAAAGGGTTAAAGACTAGCCAGGTTTGTGACCATGTAAAAACTCAGTGAGCTGTATTCTCAGTGTATTTTTGTACATTTTTCTATGTTTGTATTTTACTTCCATTTTAAAAATTGTTTTAAGCTACCCAGGTACTTTTGAGGCATGACCAGTTTTTTGGGGTTTTTTGAGTTGGAGTCTTACTCTGTCACCCAGACTGGAGTGCAGTGGCATGCTCCCGGCCACCGCAGCCTCAACCTGCTGGGCTCTGGCGATCCTTCTGCCTCAGTCTTCCAAGTAGCTGGAACTACAGGCATGCGCTACCACACCGGCTAATTTTTGATTTATTGTAGAGATGCAGGCTCAGGCAGTCCACTCACCTCGGCCTCCCAAAGTACTGGGATTACAGGCCGAGGCATGAGCAGTTTGAAGAACCATTGATACACTGATGTAGTGGTGGGGGTAGCATATGAATTTAGAGCTTTGGGATTGACATTTTTGCTTTGACTTTCTAAGAATCCCATACATAGATGTGATTTTATTTTGTTTTTATTTATTTATTTTGAGTCAGAGCCTCACTCTGTCTCCCATGCTGGAGTGCAGTGGCATGCTAACGGCTACCACAGCCCCACCTCAGCCTTCCAAGTAGCTGGAACCACAGGCGCGCAACACTACACCCGGCTAATTTTTTTTTTTATTGTAGAGACAAAGTCTTACCAAGTTGCCCAGGCTAGTCTTGAAACCTTGGGTTCAGGCAGTCCTCTCTCCTCGGTCTCTCAAAGTTATGAGGTTACAGACTGAGCCACTGCGCCCAGCTTTTGGTTTTTGTTTCGTTTTTGAGTTGGAGTCTCACTTTGTCGCCCAGGCTGGAGTGCAGTAGTACACTCATGGCTACCGCAGCCTTGTCTGCTGGGCTCAGGCGATCCTTCCTCCTCAGCCTTCAAGCAGCTGGAACTACAGGCGCGTACTACCACGCCTGGCTTATTTTTTGATTTATTGTAGAGATGAGGTTTCACCATGTTGCCCAGGCTGGTCTCGAACCCTTGGGCTCAGGCAATCCTCTCATCTCGGCCTCCCAAAGTGCTGGGATTACAGGCTTGAGCTACTGCGCCTGGCTCTTTTTTTTTTTTTTTTTTTTTAGTCAAATTCTCTGTCACACAGACTGGGGTACAGTGAGACAATCAGGGCCACTGCAGCCTCGATCTCCTGGGCTCAGGCTATCCGTCTGCCTCAGCCTTCCAGGTAGATGGGACTACAGGTATATATACCATGCCTGGCTAATTTTTTGGCTTATTGTAGAGATGAGGTCTCACCATATTGCCTAGCTGATACTGAATTTCTGGGCTCAGGCAATCCTCCTGCCTCGGCCTCCCAGAGTCCTGGGATTTCAGGAGTGAGCCTTTGCACCTGGCCAGATGAATTGTTCTTCGTGCTGCCCCTTAACCTTACATGCAGCTACTCTGTCTTCTGCTTTTGCAGTAACTTCTCTGTTTTTCTTTCTCTATTCGAAGGTATCGTTTTCCTCTTCTAAGATGTTTGTTAGCTCCTGGTGTTCACGGGTAGATAACTTAGCCCGATATTCAGGGTGCAGTGTAACCTTTTTGCTTTCGTTTCCCATCATCTCCTGTGCTTTTGCATGTCCAAGAATTGTGCTCTCCTCCACAGCACATAGGCTAAAATTGGAATGATACAAAGATTAGCTTGGGCTCCACAAAGCATACCGTATTAAATAGACTATCCAAGACTTGCTTACTAAATATACCCTCTACTTGCTTCCTCTGCATTTAGTTCACACTGTTTTCACCATTTTCTTTTTTTCTTTTTTTGGGGAGGGGGGGGTCTGAGTCTCACTCTGTGGTCCAGGCTGGAGTACAGTGGCAAGATCATGGCTACCACAGCCTTGACTTGTAGGGCTCAGGCGATCCTTCTGCCTCAGCCTTCCAAGTTACTGGAACCACAGGTGCGTGCCACCATGCCCGCCTTGCTTTTTTTTTTTTTTTTTTTTTTTTTTAAATTTATTGTAGAGACGAGGGCTCACCAAGTTGCCCAGGCTGGTCTTGAATCCCTAGACTCAGGCAGTCCTTTCATTTCAGCCTCCCAAAGTGCTGGGGTTACAGGTGTGAGCCACCGTGCCCGGCTGGACTGCATCTTAATTATTATTATTATAAATCATGATTCTTCACCTTATCTAGCACTACACATTTAAAAATAGATTATCAGTAAATAACAGTTGAGTCCTCCCAAAGTGTTAGGAAAAAAACTAATTTGTACTCCTTTCCTCTCATTTTATAAACATTAAGTCAGTTGAAAGTGACCAATCATGAGTTTTTAATCAACAGTGATAGTTCAGTGGCTTAAGCAAAAAATCCTTGCATTTTTCACTTGTTTATTTTGATAAAGTAAGTTGAATTAAAAGTCCTTTTAATAATCAGGAAGAAGTTTAACAGACAAAATTGCCCCTCTAAGTATAAGGGGCAACTGGTATTAAGAATTTATTGACGGGCACTCTAGAGCAGTCCTCATACAAAAAGAAATCGTGGCCAGCTAAGAAAAACCATTTCTTAAACTTTGGATCTTTTAAAAATATATATATATATATATAATTTACCAAACTATTAGCTAATCACAGAAGGGAAAGAACTTTTCTCCCTCTTAACCACCACTTCTCAGAGTGAATCAGATATAATCACGATTGTGTCAAAAGTTCAAAAGGGAAAATGGAAGGGAAAATGAGCTGAATTGGCACCTCTCCCTCAACACTGTACCTGTAAGCTTGATATGTTGTTTCAGAGATTAACTTTATAGACTTCCGTACCCAGAAGTATGAAAATTCTTAGGGAACTCTTTTCACAAACTTGATCTTAACATATTGAATAAAGAGAGCAGTTAATCCCTTTTGTAAAGTAATTTGAGAGGAGGGAATTCAAAATGTAAAATCTCACCTGCAGAAAACATTCAACTCTGTAAAGGCCTTTCTATCTTTAGACACTTACAAAGACTTAATATTTTAATGCGGAAGGGTGAACTTGGTTAAAAAGCCAATGGGTGAAATTAGAGAGAAATAATCCAGCGCTTTCTTTCTGGGAATTATCATTCTGCTCTCCAGGGGACCTAGTTTTATTCGTTGTGGGGAATGAGAATACCTCTCTGTACAACAAGCCAGCATCTCTAAATATAAGCTTGACTTTTAGTATAATAAGAGTCTTGTTAGGTGCAATTTTGCCCTTAGTCATTAATACAATGAACAAATGTTGTGGTTACCTGGGAAAGAAAATTCAAGTGCTTTTTAAACCTCTTGTGAGATTTGGTTTCATGCTTGAAACCTATACACTGATAGGCCCAATAGCATCTGTTGAAGATTCTGAGCTATAAGGTATACAACATAGAGAAGTTAATACACTTTGGAAAAAATTGAGACCACTACGAAATGGATTTAAGGTCCTGAACAAAAAGCTTTTCTTGTGGTGAATGACAACTGTTTACCAGTGGCATTAAGTTTAACAAATGAATGGGATTTTTTTAGGAGAGAATTTTACAAGATGATGATGTCCCTATATACAAAGCAGGAAGTGAGTCTTTCCTTCAGGTGGCACTTAACTGTTTTTTTTCCAGCTGTAAAACAGCTTGCAGTTCTACAAGTAAGTACAAAGAGTGAATTAAGGACAAAGTATAACCTAAGAGAATATATCTTGTTAATATTTATTGTTTGCTAGGGTATAGCATTAATTATGTTAGATCATTTTTGTCTCCTACAAACTTTGTGATGTTATGCATTTTTTTTTTTTTTTTTTGAGTTGGAGTCTCACTCTGTCGCCCAGACTGGAGTGCAGTGGCCGCTCCCGGCCACCGCAGCCTCGACCTGCTAGGCTCTGGCGATCCTTCCACCTCAGCCTTCCAAGTCGCTGGAACTACAGGCACGCG
>CAUYQG010065857.1:0-21105 GCA_963574415.1 Tarsius wallacei | reverse complement strand
GAACCCACTTTCCACTGTCTTGCAATCTGTCCATGCAGTGGGGTTATAGTTTACTCCCTGAAAGCAAAATGAGGTAAGAAAAGGGAAAATGATGCAACAGGGAGTAGGAGGAAGAGGAAGGTGGAAAGAGAGAAGAGTAAGAGGTATAACAGACAAACTACCGACTAACAAATGAAAAGAGACATAAAGACAGATATGAGTAAAAAACAGCAACAGCAACAACAAACAAACCAACAAACATACAAAAAAACTCAAACATACAACATACAGACCTACAAGCTAACCGACTTCCTTATTGGTACACTATTCCCCTGTACAAAGATGAGGTCTAAAAAGAAAAAAATAAAATAGAATAGAATAAAATCAGTAAGCTAACAGATCCAAAGCAAGTATGAAAACACTATTGATAACAGTAAGAAGAGAGATAAAAGGAAAAAAAAAGATGGATAAGACAAACAGGCCAAGAATAATAATAATAAAAAAAAAATTAAAACAGGGGAACCAAGCATACTCTGAGACTTTTTCTTTAAGTCCAATGTCCTTTCAGCTCTGATTTCTAGCTCTCATTGCAGGCTGGTAGAGTCTTTTACAGTTAGGGTCAGTTGCCCCTGGCCTGTTGTGGAGGGTGGTTCAGATCAGGGCTGCCTGCCAAATCTGCCACTCAGATCTGGCCTGTGTCTATCTAGCATGGGGGAGTAGCTTCCCCATTTTGATGTTGTTACCCGGGATCCCAAGCTGGGAGATGAGTGGAGCTGGTCTCACAGCTCCAGCTGATCTCTTTTTCTGCTGCAGCCTGAGACATATATTAATAATAATAAAATATATTTAATAAAATTTTATAAACATTATTCAATATTTTAATCAATATGTAATATTTTAATAAATATTAAATTTCATGGCCATTTGTGTGTATTTTTAATGTTTGTGGAAAAACTAAACTCAAAAAAATTCAGCAATCTAAGGAATGACAGTTAATGTAGACAAAAACATGTATTTTTCTAAGTTTCCACCATTTATGAAAAGCTATAGATGATCTCAGTATGTTGTAGCATCAAGAGATTCTTATATTAGAGAGGCAGAGGTTTGAATTACCTCAATTTGACCCACTTAGCTCAATTTAACTGAGGCAGGTATACTATCATGTACTCAGGAGCAAATCCTGAAGTATCTCCCCCAAAACAGGAGTTTGTTTTTTTTTTTTGCAGGATTTATTGAGAGCACAGAAAATTTCCCACAGTGGGAGGGGACCTGAGAGGGTTGCTCCCCAAAACAGTTTTAAATAGACTCTATAGATTAGGATTCATGCCAGTGTTTTTTGGAATACAGCAAATACTTTAGCCTGGTTTTCTTCTTCTCATGCATATCTTGGCTCCTTCTCAACTTGAATGCTATAAAAATGTTATCTCTAAATTTTAAGGTAATTGGTCTTACCTGCTGTTACAGATTTAAATTTTTGGGTAAGTAATAAAGAAGAATATGCAAAGATGTTCAATATCGTCAGCCATCAGATAAATGCATATTAAGACCACAATGAGCTACCTACCTACTGCACACCTACCAAAAGGACTAAAAATTAAATAATAAAACTGACAATATTAAGTGTTCTCATGATGGTGAAAATGCAAATGGGTGCAGCCAGTTTGAAAAACAATTTGGTAAAATTATAAAGTAAAACATTCACTTACCTTATATCTCAGCAATCTCACTCATAGGTCTTTATCAGTTCCCCCAAATGAAAATTTATATTCATGCAAAAACCAGTATGTGATAATTTATAGTGATACTATTCATAATTGCCAAAAACTAGAAACAAACTATAAATATCCTTCAACTGGTGAATGGTTAAAAAAAAGAAACCGTGGTAGATCCATACAATAACATACTCCTCAGTAGTAAAAAGGAATGCACTACTGAGCAAGAGGGAATTCTGCAGTAGACGATCCTTGGACTGGAAATACAGTATTAGCTCTTCCAGTTTATCCTGCAGAGTTTGAACTTGCCAACCTTCATAATTTCACAAGCAATTTAAAAAATAAATCTCTCTCTAAATTTACACACATCCTACTGATTTTGTTTCTCTGGAGAACCCTGAATAATACAGGTGTAATAATAGCACCCTCTGAGGCAGGGAGCCCTTCCCCCAAGCTTATAAGATGAAAGCCTTCCCAGAACAATGAAAGAGTCCTTCTAGCATCATAAGATAAGAACTTTCTTGGAAGATTTATGTTAGAAAGGAATGTAGCCCCCCAATCTGTAGTGCGCATGTGTAACTCTGCTACAAACTTGAGCTGTGAAATACCCAATTAGCCTGTATTTTACTAATACGTAAGCCTTATGGGGAGACAAAGAAGCTAAAAGTGTAAAAAAGGCAATGCCCCCCTGTGCTCAGGGTTCAGCCTTTGGATATGAGTCTGCTGAGCCGGTGCCGGCATAAATAAAACTGCTTCCTGACCTCAGTGTCCCGACTCTCTCTATAAAATCCTGCCACACCTCCACAATTTCCAAAATAACACTTTGTTTGCATAGTG
Source organism: Tarsius wallacei (assembly GCA_963574415.1). Classification (NCBI taxonomy): domain Eukaryota; kingdom Metazoa; phylum Chordata; class Mammalia; order Primates; family Tarsiidae; genus Tarsius; species Tarsius wallacei. The sequence continues at coordinate 18,577 of CAUYQG010065857.1, read as the reverse complement.
CTTGGCACATAGTAAGGCTCAATAAATTCTGCATTTTAGAGGGACAAACACTTAAACCATAACATGTTGTTAAAGACTGTTATTATCTGAAAAGGATGCTAGGCCTATTTGGCTCATGTATTGCAAATGTTCCATTACTGTAAGCTGTATATTGCATATAGTAATAATAATTAAATTTATTTAATAAATTTAGCCAAATTTTGTTATTTAGCCTGGTTTTATTCTTCTTCTTATCTATACCTTAAAAAAAAAAAAAGAATGAACCAGGCAGGGGTTTGAGATGGAGGAAAGAAAAAATAAGATGGGGTGAGATGGGAGCAGGCCATTAAGTAAATCACTAGTGAAAAATATATGTGCTGCAGTAGGGTGTTTGAATTAAAGATGTTCTGAGCAGATTCCCGACTATTCAGTTCAAGGTTGCAAGAATGCTGTGACATATAATCCTCTTCAATTCCCTCAAATAAACAAAGTCTTCTGTACACACTAACACCTTATATAAGTGTGGGAGTTAAGATACAAATGGAGACTCATGACTTGGTAGAAATGATGTGGGAAAAGAATTTCATATGGGCAGTGAAATAATCATAGCCTAAATTGATTCAATGGAAGAAAGAGTTTAGGTCAAGATATAACCTTGGGAATATAAGCTCTTCAAGAAACTGCACAAATCGGGAAGAATGCTGGGTTTCCAAATGTTAAAGATTGCGAAGTTAAGTCAATCTACTTAGATACCAAGAAGCGAGGGTCATATACTTTTAAAGAGTAATGGGTCCTCTTTTCTGTGTGCATATGTATGTGTTTGTATGTGTGTGTGTGTGTGTGTGTGTGTGTGTGTATGGTGCCAAAAAATGCATATACATTTTAATTCTGACATTAGCTCAAAAGATGGTGTTAATCAAATGGATGCTAGTATCACCATGCAACGGGAAGAACAAAGAAAATGATAGAAGCAAGGTTTGAGCAAATGTCATACTACACGTTGGTACCGTAATTTAATTTAACTTTGAAAAGTAATACATAAACAACATCTCTTATATTGTGTATATTTTTTTTTGGCACTCTCATATGTATTTTATATATATATGTGCATATATATAATTTTCATATGTGTATTTTATGACTTTTGGGTTCTTAATATTCTCTTTCAGTGGCTACTATTGATTCTACAACAAAGAGCAAAGGTATTACGAAAGTGACACATATTTGCCTAAAATGAAACAATATAAAAATACATTTCATGTCAGATAGGAGATATACAGCTTATATACACATTCATTCATTCATTTATTCAACAATAATTTATTCAGTGCAAGGAATGGTGTTTCAGATATCGTTTTGTACTCACATGACAATAATAACAAAAAAATCAGGTAAGATCCCATGGAAAAAACTGTTGTCATAAGCCAATAGATTTATTACTACCTTAGATTATTTCTTGAATTATACACAGACATCCAATTTACAGGTCAAGTTTTGAGGGCCATGGTTTTAGCTTCCACAGAAAATAAAGTATATGTTTGTAATTTCTGTTAAATATGGTCATATTTAAATTTTCTTAATAAATTAAAATGCTCATATCAAGAATGCCAAGGAAAGGAGAATTTACACTTACAAAAATTTGCTTTTTGATATTAATAATAGGCTTAAACTACCTAGATGATTGGATGGAAAAATCAATCTACTAGTAAACGTGTAAAACAAACTTTCCTTCTTATATTATGTTGGTTATTTGATAGCCATAGCTATCAGGGTCTCAGACTTAGCATAGTTTATGTCCTGGGGTCATATATCCAGCATATAAAATACATTACTTTATATGCAATCTAGTTTTTTTTTTAACCTGCTTAATTACAGGAAGGAAAAACATGTTACTTGGAGCAGATGTTGACAAACTATGGACTGTAGGACAAATCCAGCCCCAGGCCTGTTTTTTTAAAGGCTTAGAAATTAAGAACATTACAACATTTTAAAAGATTTTAAGTACACACACACGCATGGGATTGCATGCACACAACAAAGAAGAATATGTGACAAAGATGTATGTGGCCAATAAAAGCTAAAAATATTTATTATTTGGTTCTTTGTGGAAAAATTTTGCCAATCTCTGCTATACTGGAAAGAATACTAGCTAGGGAATCTAGAAACTCAAATCTTAAATAAGATGGTGTGAGACTGGAGTGCTCCAGTAATGGGAATAATGTAAAACAAACAAACAAATATTTGATTCATTTTTGTAGTTTGTAAATCTTGTTGCCTATGGGCCTCCACTTATTAAATGAATAACATTCTTCTCTTCAGTGGAAGGGCTTATTGTTCCTAGAAACACAGAGGTCTTTCTTTAGCTTTCAACCTTAAGATTAATTACTTGTCTTGAAAATCAGGCTTTGCCCACTGAGAAAATTATTTCTATATACTTAAATTTCCTTAAAATTTATATGTTTTTATATATTTTATAAGTATAATTTATTTATTTTCTATTTATATATAGACATATATACACTTAAGGAAATTTAAGTATATATTTCTAATACATACTTAGGAACATATACTTATTAGAATATTTACTTTATTAGGAGGAAAGCTAAGATTTGGAAAGTTGAAATAATTTGCCTATAGCTGGTGTTACTTGTGTTGCACATTCACAAACTTATTGTTATTCAAGCCTATGTGGGAAAATTATCTTCATTTTTTTAATGTTTACTTTCCATAACTGATGTTATCTTTCTTATGAGCATAGACTCTTTGGAAAGTGAGTGGAGAAGCGATATGGAGATCTGGAAACAGATTTTTTTTGAAAAAGTAGGAAGACTTATAATTTAGCATCTGAACTAGGCACTTTTGGGAGCAAAATGGTGCACTGAAAGTAGTTAAACATTAATTAATCTACACCAGATATAAACCGGGAATTACAGTGAATTGGATGTGTTGTAAAGAAGATTTCTATTTAGCCAAACTTTACAGAAATTGTAAAGCCAGATTCATCCAACCCAATGAAATATAGGAAGGAAAGGAAGAAGCAAAAGTCAATGAGATATTGGACTCCAATGTTCACTCCCACACAGTAGTGACTTCTCCCCTTTTACCCACCCATATTTGAAGACTCCCAGTACATTTGGTGATAGTAGTTTTCTTACTGATGCAGAATCCCGGAAGTTTACAGGCTTCTAAGAAAATCCTAGTACTGGGCTTTGTGTTATTTCCAATATTGGTGATTAGAGGTGGCTGTTTAAAGATGTGACTTACACACTGGTGCTTGGGATTCACAAGCTCCTTCAGGAGCTTTGATCAGTGGGTCAGGGAAGTGCCAAGGAGATCAGTAAGCCAGAGTTTAGAACCAAAAGAGCATGGAATACAGGAGTTTTGTAACTAGAGGCAAAGGACTGGGGCCATGGACTTCAGTGCCAGGTATGTGGAAGTGTTTTGAAAGTCCCACTGAGCTGTCTTACATGGTAAACACCAGTTATGGAGCAGACCAACCCAACATTCTGCCCCAGAACCTGGAAAAGACCAGATATAAAGCATTTGTCTAACATTACCTCTTCTACCACCAAAAGATTTCTTAAGCCCTTTCATGCATCCAGATGTCATTTTGGGGATAAGAAGAAGAAGGAAAAATTGGAAAAACTAACAATTGCGTAAATGAGATTTAGTTTCCTATAAAACTTTTTAAACTGGATTAAATGAATTTTCATTCATTGGTAATTTTAGGTATTCTTTCTTTTACCATCTTCCACTTCCCCACTCACTTCCCAAAGAGCTTATGCTCATGAGAAAGATAAAATCACTTATGGAAAGTAAACATACAAAAAAACCCAACAAAGATAATTATTCCCACACAGGCTTGAATAACAATAAATTTGTGAATATGCTGCACAAGTAACACCAGCTGTAGGCAAAACAGTTCAACTCTCCAAATCTTAGCTTTCCCTCCAATAAAATATGGGGTCATATTAAATATTGAGATATTAAAAAAATAAATGCTATAATTTTTCTTGGGACTGTGCAATTTCTAAAATAATCTTAGAAGTCAAAGATTCTTATTTTCTTTTTATATATGATAGAAAGGGACCACAGAGAGATGCCCTTACTGACATTGAAACATAGACTATTTTCATTTATTCAACGACTTATTCACCAACTATTAATAAGCAACTCTTCACTGTAGATTCTGTCCTAGTAGACAGGAGTGCATTAGTGTACAAAACCAAAAAACAGATGAATGCATATAAAATAAAGTAGAGGAAGATAATAAAGCAAGGAAAAGAAAAAGAAACTGAGGGTGACCATTAGGTGTTTGCATATGAGTAACTATGTATAGATGTGTGCATGACACTGTAAATACTTCAATGGTAATATTCAAACTGTGTATCAATGCAAACAGCACAAATGGTAAATAATCAAAATGAATGACTGACTTGTAAGAAGTATTTTCAGAGAGGAGATTCCATTTGTCTCTAATGACAACATAAAAGTGAATATTATATGACCTACAACAAAAACAAGTTAAACTTGAAAGAGTCTAAAAAGAAAATCATATGAACTTTCCTGTTGGAAGAAGTGAAAAAATAGTTTAGTGTCACATGTTAGACAGTCGGCTGTACCCTTGATAAAAAGGCATATAGAGTTTTTGATTTTTAAAAAAATCAAAAGGTTAATTTTTAATTGATACTTTCAGAATGAGGCTCATGGTCTCCATGACTCAAAATGGCATTAACTCTAGCATGAAACTGACCTCAATTTTTACTTAATTAAAAAAAAAATTCTTGTTTTCTCTAGCTTGAAAAACTTGCATAGCAGAGACAGTGTTATGTGTTTACTAAATTTCATGTCATTTTTTTCTTCCTAGGTACATGGGAATACAATGGTTTCCAAGTTTCCTTGTAGTTACACTGTAACAGTGTGACTGTGCCCTGGCCAAGGTATGTCACAGCCCTGGGCCTGTCTCTTAAAAATAATTCATGCAACAATTTTCCTCCCACTTCTTCTGAGGTGGGAATTTTGGAAACTATATGTTACAGTGGTAGCTACAGAATGGAGGAGTGGTGCTGAAGTCACATTGGACTTGACATGAGCAAGAAATAAATGTTAATTGAATTAAATCACTAAAATTTCAAATTTATTATAGTTTTCTTTTTTTTTAACCAAAGTATAACCTAGCCTACCATGACTAAGTCAACTTTCAACAAACATTGTGTGCTAAATCTGTATAGAAGTCTATTCAAAAAAGGATGCATTAAGCATCTTTTTAAAATTTCATATAAATGCATTACACAACACAAGCCAACATTTTCTATAGTACCCATGTCATCCAAAAAATTGATATTTTGTCAGATAAATGATAATGAATTAATGCCAGGAAGAACACTAATTGCTTTTGAAATACTAAAATGCTGATTGGAGAAGTCTAAATATATTTAAGAACATTGAATAAGACAACATTTTAGCTGTAATTATATTTAATTATATGGTAACAATTTTAGGGTTAACAAATTTGAGAAAATAAATTTTTGGCAGTTGGAGCATTTTCTTTTGAAAACATTAAACTAGCAGATGAAGCAAATAATACTATTATATTAGATAGATAAACTCAAAGCGCTAATAGTAAGACTGGAATCTGAGGAATAATACTAAACTCAATAAAACCAAATGAATATATATGTTTTCAGTAGAAGTCATGATATGTGATTGAGGAATTTCGTAATTCTTCATAAAAGTCACGTGCATAGTCTGTATGCTGAAAAAACTGAAAAGTATAAGCAGTAAGGCAACCATCAACTTTAGCACAGAGGTCACTCTGACATTATACGAAAAACAAGCTACAAATCATTAGAGTGTGCAGTTAGCACCATCATAATTATCTTTAGAAATGTAAAATATAAATTCAGGTCCTTGGATAATTTGCAAGGTTGAAAGGCCTTCAGGCAAGATTTTCTATGGAAATTTGAATATTAACTTGTCAAATTCTTCCCTGTTAATTTGTAGGAATTGTACACTACACAACTCATTAATTTTCAATGGACCAGATCAACTTTGGGTTGCATTCTGATTCTGCTCTTGCCATTTATGTGTAACCAGCCTTAATTTCTGGCAGTTATTGTTAGAACAATGTGTACCTTACCATAATTAAATAAGAATTGCTCAATTATATGGCCCATTTTCCTACCACAGTAACATTTATTGTTTTTTAAAGTTAAAAAAAAAGACTGACCTGATTTTAGACAAAATATTCTAGAATCAATATGATATGAAGTTTTTTTTAGATTCTTGTCGTTAAAAATCAGAGAATTGACTCTGCTGGGGTTCTGTAAAGTTTCACAGATGAATAAATGAGTGAAACATAACATGTTTGGCATAGTAAATTTTGGTACATGATATAAGGAGATGTCAATATCTCAAGTGACAGTTCAAAATTAGAAATTGTTAGAATTAAAGTACTGTATTCTCCTTATAACTACATTTTACTTATGCAACACTAATAATATGACACTATTAGTCAATATTTCTTTTTTTTTGGATTGAAAAATGCAGTTTATTTAGAAAGTAAATTGGAGAGAGAAAGAGAGAGAGACAGAGAGGAGATTTACCTCCCCAGGTTAGGGGAGGGGATCAAAGCTAGGAAACATGACGGCCATCACTCAAAGAGCACATGGCCTGGCCAGTGCTTAACAAAACGATGGCCAGTCAATATTTCTAAAATATATTTCCTCTTTGCCCTTCCTGTTCTTAGTTACCAAGTTACATATTTTTCATTGTTTTTTATTGCCTTCAGAGCTAAAGCAAAAACAAGTGTGATGGATTAATGCTGAATGTTAAGATATTTGCCACTATACTTCCCTTATGCTAAACAAAACACAAAGTACTCATATTTTTACAACTAAAAATATCTTTGCGATCACTACGTTTTTACTGTTTTGGCTGTCCCTATTAGTAATCTGATTCTACTCTTCCAGACTGACAGGTTGAGATACTCAACAGTGTACTTTGTGATGGCTGTTACCCACACAACCTACACAATTGCATTAGAAAAAGATGCACAGGTGGGAGAACAGAAGAGGATGCTTCCAAGGGGGCCAGAATGAGAATTTCTTGCTTTTGCTCAATTTGTATCAGTTTATCTCTAGATATCCACCAAACTTTCCTTGATTTCCTCTCTGAGTTAGCATACTCTTTCTTTAAATGAGTTGATGAATATGACAGTGTCATGCATAGAGACCGCCACATAGTAGTAGCTTTACAAACATTTGTACCTGACACAATTGCACTGTATACTAAATAAACCTCTTAGGACATTCTGCGTAGTATTTGCATCGGTAGAATGTTTGCTGGTCAAGAAATTGTCAACTCTTTCGGAATGGAACTTTTGTTTTCCCACGACTTCTTGATTCTACCTTATTTTATGGTTTACAATGTCTGTCGTCCATGGATTGTTTACAGGTTTTTCTTTCTCCACTAGATGATAAGTTCCTGGAGGACTAAACTGTCATCTTCATCTCTGTGTTCCTTATAGCACCTTACACTGTTTGGTACATAATAAGTGCTCAAAAGTTGTGTGCTGAATTTAAATGTTATCTCCTCTGGGTAATTTTATTTTGAAAACATTCACATTTGAATGAGACTTGTTTTATCAAAGTGATTTATTTTGCAGGTTAAAGAGATTGTGAATTAAACTAGAAGACACGAAAAATTTTAAAGTGCTGCTTCAAACTTCATTAAGAATTTCCCAGGATCAGTACAGTATGGTAGAATGTACATGTGCCATTTGGTACCTAGTTATTTTCAGATTGTTTGCTAAGCTCCACTTCATGGAGCTTTTTTTCAAAAATTACTTTATTGTGATAAGGACACTTAACACGAGCTCTGTAATCTTAACAAATTTTTAAGTATGAAATACATATTGCTGACTGTAAGTACAGTGTTGTACAGCAGATCTCTAGAGTTTAGTCACCTTGCTTATCTGAAACTTTATGCCCATTAATTAGTAATTCGCTATTTCCCTTTTCCTTGGGGGCTTTTTAAAAACGAGGCAAAGAAGTCCTAAAGATCATATATATTTAAATGATCCCAGATTTTTGCATACAAGTTTTGGCAGTGATCCACTTACATTTGTACCATGCAAGAGAAAAGAACAGCTAAGTGAAGCCAGACAATCCAATCAGTCAAATAATTGAGCTTTTTGAATTCTCAGAGAGAAATGTTTTCTTATTTAATTGGTTGTGTGGTTGGAAATTTGTCAGACAAAGGTGGAAGGACAGTGAAATAAATTTTTAAAATTATTTGTTTTTTATTCTTTCACCTCCATTGTACAGAGTGCCAGTGTTCAGTTTTGTAAAGAATTTTTTAAATTCCCACGTTATATAAAATAGATTCACACATGTAAGCATGCTTTCTAAAGAAATTTGGAGCTTTGTTTACAAAAGATTCAATCAGTAGTAATCAATCTTTAGATATCAATCAAGTCTTTCTTAATTTCAGAATTTATCATTGATTTTAAAAATCATTCTATGAAGATAATGATTGGACATCATGTAAAGTATCAAATTCATCTTTGAGGTTAGAAGGAGTCTGGATTGAAATCTTGTCATTCATTGTCTCTCTCATTTAAACATAAGCTAATTTCTTAAGGGTAAGAAAAGATGCAGCACAGAATACCCTCAGCAGCTATTTGCTCTAAATGCAGAATAATGGAGGTGTTTGGTGTTTGAACAGGTTTTCACAAGTGTATGCAGTTTTCACAAAAGCCATAGCTAAAATTACAATTTAAAGGAAGCTCCTTTAAACAACAGCAGCTTGGAGTTAGCAGGTATCCTCCCTGAGGAGTTTACCTGGAAAAATCTAGTTGAGTTCCTGTGAATATAAAACAATTCTGCCTTTGAAAAAGAAATTCTCTAATACCAAAGTTAAACCTGACTACCCTGCCGATGGATCTGTCAAACATAATTTCTCATTCAAATTGAAAGCATGGGAGTGAAAGTCACACTATTAATAAACACACAGAGACAATGGTCATAATCCAGTACTGTCTCAAGGCATATATGATCATCACACCAATAGAATTTCTTATACATGATTTTATTACTGCCTGAATCAATCCTTTCTCCCTCCCTCCCTTTCTCCCTTTCTCCTTCCCTCCCTCCCTTTCTTCCCTCCCTCCCTCCTTTCTTTCTTTCTTCCTTCCTTCCTTTCTTTTCTTTCTTTCTTTCCTTCTTTCTTTCTTCCTTTCTCTCTTTCTTTCTTCTTTTGCTTATGTTCCTGTCTAGAATCTACACTAGACATTGAATTAGGAGTTTTTAAAATTAAGAAATAGACTTTCTTTCATTTTGAAGAAATAGCATAATAGCTTATTTTATTTATTCCACATACAACTATGTTATAGAAATAAAGAAAAGCATACAATTATTTGTAAGTCCTTCCCTTTACCTTTCGCTTTCATTCCCTACCCAAACTCTTTTCTTTTTTTACCCCTTATTTCTAAGAAGGATGAATGCCTTGTAACTTGGTCAGCTGTGTGTGTGTGTGTGTGTGTGTGTGTGTGTGTGTGTGTGTGTGTGTGTGTGTACAAGACCTGTCATGTGCTGAGTATAACAGAAGAGAGATTGGAAGAAACTGAGAGGTTCTGATCTGTATAAGAAATGACAAAAAGAAACTTAGAGAAATTGAAAGAGCTTGGTCTGACAGGAAAAAGGGAAGTAAGAAAGGTAGGGGCTTCGTTAAATTTTTCAAATAGAAAGGTTTAAGAGATGTGAGCAATTGTTAAAAGTGAAGCTTTGAGGGAGTTTGGAAAATTTTATTCTCAGACATGCAAATTAATTCTAATGCATCTTTAAGTTAACTACAATAAAGGCCAGCAATATTCTCATTGTTTTATGGAACTGGACTTTTTTTTTTAATGTAGGAAAATGCCCTGGTTTTATTTGTATTATACTCGCTTAGCACATACTATTTGGAGACATAATGTTGAATAAAGCATATGTAGTAGATGATGCTTGTTGAATAATGTTGTGCAATGAATGAATGATGGATGCATGAGTAAATGGCCACACTTGGAAGGTCAGATAGCTTTTCTCCTCCGAACAGCTTGAGGGCAAGTGGAACACATTATGCCCTTTACCACTAAATAGTCTGATGTGTATTTTGTCAGAGAAAAAAAATCATGTGATTTTATTTATTTTGTCAATTTCATGGCGTTTTATTTGTTTATTTGATTTAGGGTCTCACACTGTCACCTAGGCTGGAATGCAGTGGCACAATTCCAGGTCACTGCAGCTTCAACCTCCTAAACTCCCTGAGTAGCTGGACTACAGATGTATGATATCATACCCTGCTAAGTTTTGTATTTTTTTGTGGAGATAAGGTCTCGCTATATTGCCCAGACTGGTCTCAAATCCTGGGCTCCAATGATTCTCCTACTTCAGCCTCCCAAAATGCTGGAATTATAGGTGTGAGCCCCTATACCTGGCCTTTTATAGAGGATGTGGAGAGATTCAGAAGCAGGTAGCTGCTATTGTTCGCTACTGAGAGTTGTTTATTAATATTTTCTCACACAGATACAATGACTGGTTATTGTTGCCAAACAATACACTGGGCACATGTCTATGTGCCCCTTTCTTACCTCTTCTGAAATCACAATTTGCAAGAGATCAGCCTTCATGTTCATCACATTCTTTCCAATGTGCTAGTTGCAAAAGCAGATCATATAAATAGTTCACAAACATTTTTTCCTTGTATAACATCAATAGTAATAGCGGTTTCTTCAAATCTCAACTTCATCTAGCAGAAGTAGACTCTCTTTTAACTATTCGCAACAAATTTCTCACCTTCTGGGTGCAACTGATCACAACTACTGCCCTCTCCCATCAGCACCCCCTGTCGTATTCTCATGGGCCTGCATTTCAGTTTTCCAGATTCTGTCTCTGTGCTCATACCACTATGCGCTGCTCTGTTCTTCCTCTCCTCTAAATGGGGCACTGGGATATTGGGTGAGTTTTATTCTTCCTACTTTTCTCATCTGTTAATTTTAATCACTTTTTTTGTTTTAGTTTCCATTTTCCTACTTTCCACCATTTTATTGCTTATTCCTCCATTTTATTTTTCATTTCAGTTCTAATTTTGACTATCATTCATTCTCTTTTATTTTTCCTTGGTTACGCTGACTGTAATTTTCAAGAAAAATGCTTAATATTAAATTCCTGAGGACACCAATGTATTGTTTACTGGATCTTCTGAAAAGTTTTTCTAAATCTCAGTAGACTCTGTTGGTGGCTTAGGAACACAGTAAGAGCTCTGGATGGATTTGAATTGGTGTGAGCTTCCAAAGGAACCTTAAGGGAGAATTTGCACACTCTTTACTGACAGGTTGGACCCAGGCTACAAGACTGACATTTCATTTTTCTTTTTTTTTTTTTTTTAATATTTTTTTGGACCACACAGTGTTTTAAACAATTTTCAATTGGTTGCCAGTAATTTAAACAGAGATTTTGGCTTCACTTTAAAATATGGATTTATAATCTTTCAGGGTAGTAATCAGCTATAGTTGGGTAGCTGCTGACCCCTTTAGATGGGGCATATAATTTGAAGTTTACCCCAGTCCTTACCAGACCTTTTTAACTATTTATGTTCCCTGCCTGGCCCCTGTAGGCATTTGAGTTTCTGACATTTATATTAAAGTCCCGGAAGTGGCCTATTTCTGGAGGTGGAAAACAGGGCCTTATCAAGGTGATAATTGCCCTCAAAGGATACAAAGAACCAAGAGTATTTCCACTGTGTTTCCTTTGTCTTGTCCCCTACAGTTTGTTGATATTTAGCTGAAAATGACTGACAACTTCTCAAGAATCACTGTGATACCTTAATTTTATGAATTTGAAAACTCAGCAGGGCCCGTGTGGAATTTGCAATCATTTCAGCCCTAGACATTAGTAGTTGTGAGGGAGGAAGCAGCACTCTTGCTTAGGTACAGTATTCTCACATGAGGCCAGGCCAGGCCAGGCCAGACTTGCACATTTTACTTTGACTTTTTTTGTTTATTTACCTCCATTAATACTTCCAATCTTCTTACTGCTATTGGATTGGCGTTTTTTTTTTTTTTTTTAAAGAGAGGACATTAGAGGTAAGAAACAAACATAGATGTTACTGCAATTAATCAAAAATAGAAATAAATGGCTTCATGGTGTAATCATGAACCAGCAAAATAACTAACTTCATTTTTGGTTAAGGGGCTTGCACATAGGTTAGAATAATTTTGAAACACTGAAAAGATTATGTAGAAACAACCGATATGCAGCTGCTGAGACTAACTCTGGGAAATAGTATACATAGTATGTTTAACAAAACACTATGTTTTGTTAAAAATTTTCAGGAACATTGTGACCTGACCAAGAACAAGAGGCTTTCCAACTTTCTTGAACACTCACTTATGTCAAGATATCTGTGGTCATTGATCATCTCTTGGTTCTGTAACAAATTTACCATTTAGTCTTCCATTTGAGGTATCCTTTCATGTCCTACATACCAATAAAACTACTGATGGTAGTCAGCTGGTCTGAAGGACATCACAAGAAGGGACTCACCAAAGGATGTAGTTTTCACATCCTGATGATTTCACCTCCATTACCCCAACCTATCAATGACCCCAATTTTCCAGCCTCTCACCCTCCACAATCCCCTTAAAAACTTTATTCCAAAACTATTCCAGGAGATGATATTTCAGACATTAATCTTGCTATCTCCTCGGTAGCTAGTTCTTGAATAAACCTGTCTTTTCTTCCACAAACTCTCATCTCTCAAGTTTGGCTTTCAGTGGCAAACACCTGGGCCCTGGTCTGGTTACAATTTCATTATCTAGATTAAACCCCTTCTTTGGATTCTCACTGCATTTGAGTAACGCACTTCTTAGATGCTCTCACTCCTCCTCAACTCTTATATGGTAGCAATGGTGTAATCTTATACTACTAGATTTTGTTTACTTTGTTTCAGGCAGAACTCCAGGTCTCCTTCAGAGTCTTGATGTCTATATAAAGTGCTTGGAGCAGCCTATTTTGGGAGGTGGAGAATAGGGCTATGTCAAGGCAATCGTTTATATGAAAAGGACATAGAATTGAGAGCATTTTTTTCAGATTCCTTCAGCACATTAGTCTATTTTCTGCCTCAGAGATTGGCATTTGCTGTCTGTCTGCCTTCATTTCCACACATCTCTTGGCTGGTTCTCTTCTCATCTTGTAGGCCTCAGCTTAAATTGTCCATCTTTAGAAAGATCTCCTTTGCTTATCTTACTCAAAATAGGTCCACTTATTTACTCTTTATCTTATCACCATATTTGTTTTTATCTTATCATTTATCATTTATTGTCTTTCTACCTCAGACATGAATATAAATTCTATGACAACAGCAACCTTGTTTGTCTACCTACTCATCTCTTTCCACCATCTAAGCAGTGTCTGGCTCACAGCAGTCATTCAACAAAGATAACAGAATAAATAAATGTAGACCAAATGTTGAATCTCCTTTTCTGATTTGATATTTCTGTCTCCAGTAATACAGTTTCTAGGAACAAAGTACACTATTGGAGCATATCATATTAATCATTTTCACCATACATATAAATTAACTTGAGTGTCAAAGTATCAAAGAAGAGTATAATTGACTACAATTAAATATTGATATAATTTTCTTAAAACAAGAATCAACAGTGCAGTCCACGCCTACTTCTAATAACCTTCTCCAGTGATTCCATTTAGACGTGTTAATAAGTTTAAAAACATGACAGTAAACTTTTTTGATAAGGTTGTGTCAAGGCAATTTAATTTGAAGCATACTTATTAGAGAAGTGTGGTACTGTGTTAGTCATATGAACTGTATGATTATCAAAAAAGTTTTAATATCCAACTGAAATTATTTTAACTCAGTGGACTCTTTACAATAATAATACCCACTACTTTATTTCTCTGTTTTATAGGCATTTTGTACTCTATAATTCCCAAATAAAATTTATTAAAAAAAAAAATCTAGCCAATTTGACTTCTGGAGAACATAGTAGCCCTTGGAACTCTCATCTCCACATTTCTCTAAACACTGAGTCTGAAACAATTCAATACCCTCTGGAGTTTTAGACATAGCCCATACTTAAGAATAAATCCTGGCATAAGGCAAGAGAAACTTAGGAATGTGTGCCAGTTGCATATCTGCTCAGTCAATACTGAATCAGCTGTTTTTGCTTCCAATGTGCCCTGAGATTCCCCAGCTAAGAGATGAGTTCTGTTCCCTGTGAGGCCATGGAACCCGACATCCACAGTCAGGCTCCTACTGGCTATCAGTTCATCTTTTTGGGCCCTCAATCTTGTCTTTCCCACCATCATTCTAGATCTTGTCTTTTACTCCAGTTTTATATTTATGTGCAACTAAATCCATTCCCATTTGACATTCACTATCTATATAAAAATGATTGGTTCTAATCACATTCTTTCTTTCACTGTGTTTAATGTGATGCGTTTTTAGTCATCATATCATGCTTTGAATAGCTTTTACAAATAACCTCAAATGAAAAAATACTGGATATCATTACATTTATATGATTCATTTTATTCTTGAGACTCACTTAGAAATAGAGCATTGAAGTTTTTAGTCTTGGTGAGTTACTACACAGTCATTTCCCCTCTTACTGAGTTACCTTTCTTATTTCTAATTTTCTTAGGTCCACAGAAATGTCATTACTATTCTTATTTATAATCACAGCATTGTCCAGTACAAGTTCCACAGGGGATCTGATCTAAAATCTGACCAAACACTAGTGATATCCTATCTCAAACTATCCATTTTCCTTCACTTTATTATTTGTTACCTTTGATTTCCAGTTTTAGCAAATTTCTATTCAGTGCTGACTATCAAGCTGAGAGGGTTATTTGTGTGATTAAAATTTCATGGTTTCTTGCATCTAAATTCTTTGCTAGAGAGAACATTGAATATTCCCTAGAGGAAAAAAATACAGCATAACAATTTTTTGTTGCAGAAATTTACCATTACAAATTCTAGGGAGTGCCCTTTCATTAGTTCTCTCTAGGAGAAATCAACAATGGTAATAAGCTGCATAGCAAGAATCAGGTTTTGACAATTTATGCTTATAGCAATAAAATCATATCTTTTACATGTATAGAACAATTTTTTAAATCTAGATTTTATTTTCAAGACCAAAGAGAAAATAAAACAATGCAAACAATTAAGAGGAGAATATACTGTGTGAAGAATTTAGTCCTACATTGTGCTATTTTTAGTCCTTCTTTGGTTTATTGATCCTGCTAGTATGCTTATGTTTTCCAGCATTTTACAAAATAAGTTGTATTTTTGTGAAATTAAGAATTCAGAGGGAGATTATTAATTGAATTAACAATTGACAGTATCAAATCAAAGCAAAACAGCATGTCTTATAATTCTGATGTGTGACTAGTTCTATCTTACATTGTATAAAGAAATACATGGCCTTTGTTGTTGCAAATTTTAGATTTCTGACAAGGAAACAAGTAGAAAGTGTGATCCAATATATATATCATCAGTTTTCATTTTTATAGTATACAAACTGAGTGATTAAAAAGATTTTGCATGTTGGAGTCTTATGGGGACACTACCTGAGGGGTGTGAGATTTTGATGGTCCTTAGAGTGTAGAAGCTAAGTTAATGGCTGAGTGGAGAAGAAAGAGGAGAGAATAGTAAAAGAGAAGTAAGTTTCCATCAAAGGGTGTGCTAACTCCTTTCCCCTGGGACAGTGAGTTTTTGTCTAACCCTCAAATTTTATTGGATCAACACTTTACAATATGTAGAATGTTCTCTTTAAAACTAGAATTTTTAGGTTTCTTGTTGATCATATAAATGGATGGGTTGGCTGAGGTGATTTACACTAAGGGAATTAGATTAAGGTTAGTGATGTTCAGTTTTGCCAGGTGTTTAGACACAGCCACAGCCTGGAAGTTATTTAGATTGTATTTCAATATTAGGAGGTTAACTGGTAAGGTCACTTTGTGACTCAGAATCGAAAGGCAAAATGTTCTGAGCCAGATCATGAAACACAGCTGGACATGTGACTAAGGTTGTTTTCTAGTACTGAAATCTGAAACATATTTTTATGTTGGAGAAAAGCTACAACAAAGTATGGTAAAATATAGGCCAGATAAAAATTAACATCTGATGTTGACATTGCCTATGCATAGCAGGCATATGCAGGTTCATGGAGTTGCAAAGAAGAGGAGATTTTAAATATTGAATGGAAATATAACAGCTACAATGTCTTTTAGGCAGTCAGGATTTTTTCCCCCTAGGCTTTTAAAATTTGCTTTGTTTTTACCAAGTTTCAGGAGCTATAGTTCCTTCTTGGTACTGTAATGCAGATGAGAAAGAAAATGAAAAATAGAAAGAAAGAGGCACAAAAAGGATGGAGCAGAGATGAAAAGAAAGGAACAGAGAGAATAAGACCAGGAAAAAGACAGAGCCTGGGTATTATACGGGCTATCATCTGCCTTTCTGAACCCAATACTCAGTGTTATGGACTGAATTGTGTCCTCTCACCCTTAAATTCATATGTTGTATTTAATGTAATTATAATTGGAGATAGAGCTTTTAAGGAGGTAACTGAGGTTAAATGAGATCGTAGGGCGTAGCACTAATTTGGTGTCCCTTTCCTATAAGGAGAATAGACACGAGAAACCTTTTTCTCTGCATGAGCACAGAAGAAAGGCTATGGGAGGACACAGGGAGAAGAAAGTGGTTGTCTACAAGCCATGAGGAGAGGCCCAACCAGAAACCATCCCTGC
Organism: Tarsius wallacei; assembly: GCA_963574415.1. Taxonomy (NCBI): domain Eukaryota; kingdom Metazoa; phylum Chordata; class Mammalia; order Primates; family Tarsiidae; genus Tarsius; species Tarsius wallacei. The sequence goes on along the minus strand of CAUYQG010065857.1, from coordinate 1,787 downwards.
TGGTACCTTGATCTTGGGCTTCTTGCCCCTATAATTGTGAGAAAATAAGTGTCTGTTGTTTAAGTCATCCAGTTTGTAGTACAGTATCTTTTCATGGTTCCCTCAGTATGCCTAAAGGAAAAGAGTCTTTGGCAGGACTGGGAACAGTGTGCATAATGGGGAAAAATACTCATGAAAGACACAAAGAGGCAGGAATAGTTGGGGAGAGAGGATGCAGAGGATAGTCTGGAGAGCGGCAGTTGCATCACTTCTCTGTTCCTTATTTGTACTTAGCAGGCATACCCTGAACTTGCAGTCTGGGAAGCAAAGGCCAGGTGCTAGACTGTGGCTCTTGCTTTATGTTTGCAAACTTTTGCTTATTCTTGCTACATGAGCATAAAATTCAGACACAAAACATCGCCACCCAATCTATTCCCCAGAACAAAACTCCACACCAAAACTCAGCTTGAGCATGAACATGTGGCTATGACTCCTGAGTTTCCTGGGTCTATCATCTGTAAGTCATGGGGATGAAAACACATAGCACATAGTACTAACCTGAGTTCTGGACAACACCAGAGTCCAGCTGGGGTGGGGCGCCAGCAGCCAGACCTGCCAGCTCCCAAGTGTCAATACATTTACAAAACTCTTGTTCATTTTTCTTAATAAGATACTGTCATTGTGTTAGGTGAATGTGACCAAGCTGACAGAATTTTAAAATTACAAACATAATATTAATAAAAAGTTTTATGCTAAATTACTTCAATCTTGTTCTGTTACACACATGTAATCCAGCTGCCTGATGTGATGCTTACAAGTTGCTTTCAGGATCTCTTCCTGTTACTCTTGGGCAATGGGCTCTGTGTAGTGGTTCACTCAGCATATGCCCCTTGTGTTTTGGCTCTGTGACTTTGAAGATCTTGAAAGGCATCCACATGACCATGTTCAAGGTGAATCTTAACTTTGCAAAGTTCAATCAAAACAAGTTCCTTCTGGCTGATTGAGCATTCACAAGATCATAAATGTAATTCAGCACATTAACAGATGCAAAACTGTCATTAGATGCGGAAAAGAACTCAACAAAATCCAGCCTCCCTTCTTGACAAAAATCCTTGAGTACCTAGGCATAGAAGGAACATTTCTCAAAAGTAGGAGCCATCTATGATAAATTCACAGACATTTTGCTCAATGGGCGGAAGCTGGAAGTATTCCCCCTAAGAATGGGAACAAGAACAGGATGACACTTTCACCCTTCTTATCAACATAGTCCTAGAAGTCTTAACCAGAGCAACCAGAAAAAAGAAGGAAGTCAGAAGTATCTAAATAGCAAAAGAGGAAGTTAAGCTATTGTTTTTTGCAAACAATATGATTTTATACCTTGAAAACCATAGGGAGTCTTTCAAAAGCCTCCTCACACTGATAAATGACTTTGGTAAAGTCTCCGGTTATAAAATCAACATGCAAAAGACAATTGCATTTCTATACACTAGCAACAAGCAGGTGGATAACTAAATAAAAAACACAATCCCATTCACAAGAGTCACAAAAAAATGAAATACCTTGGCATTCACCTAACCAAAGAAGTGAAAGATGTTTACAATGAGAAATACAAAACACTGCTCAAAGAAATCCAGGATGACACAAACAAATGGAAAAACATTCCACATTCATGGATTGGAAGAATCAATATTGTTAAGATGTCCATCCTACCCAAGTCAATCTACAGATTTAACACAATATCCATTAAATTACCAGCATCTTTCTTCTCAGGCCTGAAAACAATACAGAAATGTACATGGAATCATAAG
>CAUYQG010065856.1:0-19698 GCA_963574415.1 Tarsius wallacei | reverse complement strand
CAATATTTTATATAAATACGGTGGTTTTCTTTCTTTTTTTTGAATTGTCGGGTACAAGTAAGGATTTATTACACAAGTAAGTTGCATGCAGGTGAAGTTTGGGCTTCCAGCTGGCTCTCTTTCTCCCTGATATTGAACCAGATGCCCAGTGTGTTGCCACGTGCTTCCTTCCCTCCTTCCCTCTCCTAGCAGTGTCCAGCATCTGCCTATCCTACCTTTTTCATGTGACCAGTGATCAGGGCCCATTTATGAGTGAGAACATGTAGTATAGAGTTCTTTGCTTCTGTGGTGGTTCACTTAGTATGATGGTCTCCACCTGCATGCAACTTACTTGTGTAATAAATCCTTACTTGTACCCGACAATTCAAAAAAAAGAAAGAAAACCACCGTATTTATATAAAATATTGTAACTGTGATGAAAGTACAAGATATTTTTTGACCTTAGTCAACATTGAACTTAGGCACTGTGATGCCTGACTGATCTTTTTCCAGTTAGGCATCTAATCTCATTCTGAAGGATATGCATTCTATTCTTGGAAAACGCAGGATTTTATTCAATATTCCAATTTTCTTAATAAAGCACTTGAAAATTCAGTAAGAAAATGCATAACAAGAAACATTATATATAAAAATAAAAATTTTGAATTAGACTCGGATGAATTTAAATCTCAGCTTACTAGCCTCATATGATGGGCAACCACTAAACCTCAGTTTCTTAAAATAAAAAGTTTGGATAATAATCACTATTAAAAGGGTTCTTGTGAGAATAAATGAGATAATATTTGGTAGGTGCTTTAAAAGAGTCAGTAATCCCTAATATCAATCACAATAAGTGCCATATTACAAGTGAGGAAAAAGCAACATTAAACAGGGTGATTTTTCCAAGGAAGTAGATCACAAATCACCTGGCATCCCAACTGAGTACAAAAAGAAGATATAGATCGAGAAAATAAAAAAGTAGTTTTGTAAAATTATAAATCATATATTTGCATTTTATTTTTTAAAAGCAATAAACTATGTTAATAAATACTTCGAGGTCTTTTATGAGTTTGCAATCTAGCTGTCCATTACCTCAAGTTATAGTAATTTCAAAGCTCACCTGAAGCTGAAGTATCAGCTTCCAAGCTTGTTCATATGGTTGTTGGCAGGCCTCAGTTTCTTACTGGCTGTTGAACTAAGGGCCTCTCTTCCTCTCCAGCTGTGGTTAAAAGCCTTCCTTAGTTCCTCGCCACGTGAACCTTTCTATAGGTCCAAGGGCAGCTTAAACATAGAAACTAGCTTCTTCCTCAGTTACTAATCCAAGAGAGATCCATAGCAAGGTGAGAGTGCACCAGAGAGAAACTACATACTTTTATAACCTAAACTTGGAAGTGACACACCATCATTTCTAAAATCAGCTGTTGGTTACTAGACTAACTGGTACAATGTAAAACAAAATGATAAAAAACCATGAAATCCAGGAGGCAGAAATTATTGGGGATTATTCTGGCAGCTGAGCGCCTCAGAAAATATTGAGAGCATTCAACTAAAAAAGATTTCTTTCAAATTTTGGAATCAAATGAGTATGCTGAAATAATATTAAATACATTAAATACATTAAATAAATTAAATACATACAACAGTATCATTTAAATTAGACATGTTCCTATTCTTTTATCTTTTATCATTTCAACCTCATTTAATTAAGAGATTTGTTTTAAGCCATGTTCGTCTTGTGAGGGCATTTTTCATAATCATATTGACACTCATCTAGCTGTACACACAAAAGCTACAGTACACTGCAGGGCTTGATTTTTACATAACTTGCAAAGCAAAATATTAAGTAAATGAAGGACTAATTATCAATTCATGTGCTGAATGGATTATTAAAGCTTCATTTTTCTTTTATTTCTACCAGAACAATGGTGTAGTTAGAATTTCTAATATATTTGATATGCTAATGGATCAACATGCACAGTATTCCCCAATCTTTTTGACGTCAGGGACTGGTTTTATGGAAGACAATTTTTCCATGGACTGGGCAAGGTAGGGGGTGGTTTGGGCATGATTCAAGCATATTACATTTATTGTGCACTTTATTTCTATTATTATTACATTGTAATATGTCATGAAATAATTATACAACTCACCATCATGCAGAATCAGTGGGAGCCCTGAACTTGTTTTCCTGCAATTAAATGGTTTCTTATGGGGGGGATGGGAGACAGTGCTAGCATCACTGCTTCAGCTCCACCTCAGATCATCAGGTGTTAGATTCTCGTAAGTAGCATGCAGCCTAGATCCCTTGCATGCATAGTTCACAATAGGATTTGTACACCTCTGAGAATCTGTCACTGCTGAGCTGACAGGAGGCAGAGCTCAGATGGTAATGCAAGCAATGGGAAGTGGCTGTAAATACAGATGAAGCTTCGCTTGCTTGCCATTGGCTCCTCCCCGGCTGTGCAGCCCCATTCCTAACAGACAAGTACTGGTACTAGTCTATGGCCCAGGGTTTGGGGACCCCTGCTCTTGCGTAGTTCCCTACACGTTACTTTAGAGACTGCTGACGTAATGATGCCCAAAGTTATCTTCATATTTTTTGACATGTCAGTTGGTAGAATTTTTTTTTTTTCATCTTTGGCTCAGAAACAGCAGAGGAATTTTGATCACAACTCCTTTGAATTTTGAACACAACTCCTTTCAATTCTTCTGGCCGTTTATCTACCAATAATCTTTTAAAAATAAATGAACCAAGCAAAACACAAACAAGAACAATATCAACAACACAAACATCAGAACTCTACTAAAGTCACTACTCAAATAAACTCAACTATGAAACTAGTTGGGTTCTCCAAGAAAGGCAGGAGAAATGTAAGAAAGAGAAAAAAAACGGTGTAGTGGAGGCATAGAAAAATAACCCCTTTTAGGGCAGGCATCAGGGAAAGCCTGGTGTCAGCACTCTAAATCAGTGGTTCTCAATCTTCACTGGCCATGAGCACTATCTGGGGAGCTTTTCAAAATTTCAGTGCTAATGCTGAATCCATATCCAATAAATCAGTATGTCTGAGTGTGCAACCGGACGTTAGTAGGTTATAACCTTCCTGGATAAGTCCAATGTACAGCCAAATTCAAGAACCCAATACTCTAAATCATATAGAAACAGACTTGACCCTGATAGATGATTTCTTTGTTGAGTAGGGTTTGGTGGCTGACATTCATAAGTAGAAAGATACTCAGAGCCAGAATAATTGTAGAGCAATTGGTCCGTTTTTTTAAAAGAGCCCCATGTGATGAGTAGAAGTAAAAAGATGAGGAAAATCCAACTTTGGGGAATAGGAGGTAAGATTTTCCAGGGTCAAAGTAGATTCGGTGATGGCCTGAACCCCAGTATCAGAAAAGAAACCAAAGTGCACACCAGGACAGGAAGAGAGAAAGCGAGACAGACAAGGCTCTTGCAGACAGGATGGGAAAACTGCAGTTCAATCAGCAAATGGTGGCCAGAGACCACCACTCCAGCCACATCCCCAATTTCTTATTTAGAGCAACTGAACTGGTTTGAGCCCCCACTGACTGTAGAGGTGGGATTCCTTGTTGCCTGTTGCCTTTGTGATTATCGGTATCATACAACTCACCATAATGCAGAATGGTTAAGCTTTGCGGTTAAACTTCAAGATGGAGCAATCTGAGGGCCTGCAGCTGGGTTTTGGGAAAGGCATATTTTAGCTTAAACAGGCATTGCTGAAACTTCAGCAATACAAAAACCAGAACAGTATAGACACATTTATTTTGTATGTAATAGAAGTCCAGTACTTAATAGTATTTTTAATCTTCAAAACATCAATTGCTAATTGATAATGGTAGAGCTGAGCTATCCTCCAAATTCTGTGTGACAAATGTTGTAAAAACTGCAGAGAATAATCAGCCAATATAATTCAAAACATCAATTGATAATGGTAGAGCTGAGTTCTTCCAAATTCTGTATGATAAATGTTATAAAAATTGCAGAGAATAATCAACCAATATAATTCATGACTGAACAGGAATACCACATCCAGGTTTTCAGGATGTGTGGTTTCTAGAAAGGGAAAACTATACACACAAACTGCATAACAAGGCAGCTCGCCATACCCTGGAGGTCTGTGCCTGACTGCAAAATAATTAGATTAAGCACTTATTTGAATTGGTTTTGAATAAGTGCATTGTTCAAAGCGACTGCAATTTGCTTGTTCCAGGAAGGGAACACAATTAAAATTGAAGTGTATAGTAAAAAAATGCCCTATTTTTAGTACTGGTAAATGATAAGATAATCTAAAATTACTCATATGCAAAGATTTGTTTTCCTGACATTTTCTTAATTCTAGTTTTTTGCTTTTTATTTTTAGTCAAATGGTAGGGAGAAAAATCTCAGATCTACAGAAAGATTACTCTATTGGGCCTTTGATATGATACTTTATTTAACTGAGAAAAACTTATGATGAGATATACCTTTTTATTCCTACTTTACAAATGTGGGAAATTAGGCTCTGCGATATTAAAAAAACTTGCCAGACGTCACATAATAACTGAAGAAAGCCAGGTTAGTCTGACTCCAAACTGCATGTTTTAAGTCCATTTAAACTTCTAACTTCTGTCTGAAGTTTTGTTGGTTATTGTCAGAATATATTTTGTAAACGTATTCATCATTAAGAAAGTGAATTTTAAATGTATATTTAAAAATATATACCTTAAAATGTTGCAACAGAATTAATATGTTAAAGATAACAACAGTTACTCATCATTATTTTGGCCAAATAGTAAAATATTGAATCTAAGTAGTTGATGATTTTTTTTTAAGTCCACAAATTTGAGCCCTGAACATCTACCATAATACTATAAGAAAGGGATTGGCAGTAGTAGCATACTGCTAGGATAAGGGTGAGGACACAGTATCAATAAGGGTAACTGATCTCAAACCAAGCAAAGTGGGGACTAAAGGGAGGCCCAAACTTTACCTGTACAATGTCCACTAGTATACCTAATCCTAAATTGTAACTAACATCTTTAAAATAAAATATAAAAAAGGGAAAAAAAGAACTATGGGTTTGGTAAAAAAAATTTCACAAATTTCCATAGCATAAAAATTTATAACTCATAACCTTGGCAATTTTCCACACTAAAAACATATATTAAAATGTGCAGTAATCTTATTCTTCAAGAGAATAAAAGTGATTAATCAACCAAAGGATCCCTTTCCTAGTGAAACATCTGGTATATTATAAATATAATAAACATTTCAAGTAGCTTGGCTGCTGTGCAATTTGATAAATGACTTTGAGATACAAAGAAAGGCCCTCCTCTATGCTAAATATGAAATTTTAAAAAAATTCCTCTGACCATATGGTTCTGGATTAATTTACTAGATATACTAGTATATTGCTCCCAAGTGAAAGATATTATTCATCAATTGTATATTCTGTTCTATTTTCCTATGGTGCATATAATCAACTTGTTGAAATTTAGATACTATAGAGAACATAGAACTATTACTTATGAGAAACCTTAATGACAGCAAGTAACTGTAAAACATCCAGTAATTTTATAGTTGAAAAGCTTTTATAAGGTCAGAATTGCTAACTGGATAAAATAATATGGAATAAATCAGAGATAAAATTTAAAACAACATTCATTGACAACTCTTATTTGTACTTTTATTAAAACTATATTATATAACATCAATAAGGAAGCCTGACCTCAAACTAAGTGAATTGGGGACCAAAGGGAGGCCCAAACTTTACCTGTACAATGACCACTTGTATACCTAAATCTGAATTGTACTCCACATCTTTAAAATAAAAAATTTGAAAAAAATCTTTAAAACTATATTATATACATGACATTTTCAATTATATTTTTATTTACTGTAAATAATTAGATATTGCGATGAAGTCTGCTCATGGATTAAACTTAGTTTATTTGAATAATAAGCAATTGAAAAACTATAATGTAACAAATTAATGACTCATGCTGTTAATAAACTTTAACCAAATGTGATTTTCTTGAAATATGACACATAATAAACCAATATTTAATTATAGAATAGTGGATACAGTTGAACCTCCATATTCATGGGTTCCACATCCATATATTCAACCAATCTCAGGTCAAAAATATTTGAAAATAAAATGGATGGTTGCATCTGTACTGAACATCTACAGACTTTTTATCATTATTCCCTAAAGCACACAGTGCATTAACTATTTACATAAAATTTACACTGCATTAAGTATTATAAGTAATCTAGGAATTATTTAAAGTATATGGGAGAATATGTGCAGGTTATATAAAAACACTACAACAGTCTATATAAGGCACCTGAGCATCCACAGATTTTGGAATTCACAGGAAACCATGAAATCAATTCCTCATGGATACAAAAGGACGCTGTATTTTACTTTTTAAAATCAGTCAGTATTTTTATTTTATTTTATTTTTTTAGTGAGAAAGCAGGATTTATGGAGAGGACAGAGAAGCTCCCACAGTGGAAGGGGACACGCAGGGGTTGCCCTTCAGTCAGTATTTTATACAGTTGTCACAATAAAAAAATTTTTGACATTAAGTATCAAAATTCAAAATATAAATACATTTTATATGCTAAATAGAAGTGTTTCAGAATAAATCTCTTAAATTTTGTCTTTATTTTTGAACATAACTCTTTTTCCTAACCAAAAATAATATCCAATGTTAAGTTTAATTCTAATTGCTGTTAATCCTGAATGAATATAGCAGAAGAAAATATTGCCACAATTTTTTTCAAAATTGTTCTGTAGAGCTTTTTTGAAACCATATAACTATGTGCATATTGTGCACCTAAATGAACTTCACAAGAGAAAAGACTTAATAGTACCTTTTATAAATGTAAGTGCTATTCTCATATAACTACCTAAAAGTCCATACTCAATAAATATAAAAATAGCCAGAAATCTAAAGACATATCTTGTAATTATTAAGTCATCTTAGTGAAATGAAATTACCACTTACTATTTTGCTAGATGATTTAACCAGAAGTATGACATGGTTATTCACTACATTTTTTTTATCTTTTAAAGTCTATTGTTACTGGTAACTATTTTAGGAGTGAGTTAAATCATTTTCAAATCAGTCTATAGGGAATACTTTAAAGAGATTTGTTTATCTAAAATGATACAGGGAAAAGTAAATATCTATACTTAAGAAAGTTATTTCTTATTAAAGCACATTTGAATATGTCAAAGTAAAAGTTTAAAAACTCAAAATAATCTATGAGATTAGACCCTTCGCTACACTCTCAAATAATACATTTAGTTTAATAATAGCTGGCATTTAATGAATGCTTACTTATATCAGCACCTTACATTTGTGACCTCACTACCTAATGTAGAACTTTCAACAGCATGAAGTGGGGACTTTTGTTATCTGCATTTTAAGGGTGAGGAAACTGACACTTGGAGAAATTATGAATCCTGGGCAGTTCATTCAGCTCAGGCAACAAAGTGACAGCCAGCATTGAAATACTTTTCTTATTTCAGAGCCCACATCCTTTAATTCTATGCTTGGCTGCCACTTAGAACACAAATTGGTAAAATTATCTTCTAATTTAGTTGAAAATTACATACTAAAAGTGTCTACATCTTAGGATACAGAATTAGAATACTGCTCATAAAAGAACTGTGACTAAGGTTTGAGTAATGAGAGAAGCATCACTGCTCTGTGAAGATGGACTGAAATCCAGAATAAACGCAAAGAAAGAATGGCTGTTAAAATAACCTGGTTGAAAACTGGTAGATATCCAAAGCTAAGTTGTGATAATAGAGAAAGGGATGAGGAAAGGGATTTTGGAAACACTTAGGAAGTAAAATTGATAGAATATGCTGGTAAATATATTTGTATACTGGAAGAATCGGGAGTTGACAGTTGGTTTGAGTTATTGAATGGGAAATTTGTATCACTGATTGTATTGTGTTTTGCTTAAATATAATTTTCATTATTCATATACACATATTGAAACAGAATAGTCATATAAATAATAAAATAATATTAGTAGGAGTGCAAAAACATTCAATACTTTCTTAAATAAAGCTTCTCATTGTTGAAAGTCTATATTCTTTATAATACTGGGAAATCCAATGTTGGTTGTGAAAAGTATTCCTTTTAAACAACTCTGTGTTCAGTCAATGTACCTCCAGTTCAGGGTTATTTTCAAAGCCTAGTCTGTATTGCTTCTTGCACTATATATAGTTTTTCCTCACAGAAGAATATTTGCACATTCAAGTTAGCAAAGATAATAGGTAAGATTGTGTAAAACATCACTGAAAAAAGTACACAGTCAGTTACCTATATCTATTTTCTCTAACCCTTCATCATTTCTATTAGTGAGAGTTCTCTAGAGAAACAAAATCGATAGGATGAGAGAGAGAGAGAGTGAGTTAGGGATAGAGAGAGAAAGAGAGACAGGGAGAGAAAGCAAAACAAATTTTAAGAAGTAAGTCTTTATGACTGTGGGGCTGGCAAATTCAAATTTTCAATAGAGAAATGCACTGAAATATCAAATCCAAAGGCAGTGTGGAGAAGGCTTCCTTTCTTCCCAGGTGCCTTAGTCTGGTCTCAAAGTCTTTAACTGATTGAAGTCTATACATACTATGGAGGATAATCTGCTTTACTCAAGGTCTGCTGATTTAAATGTTAATCACATCTAGAACATACCTTCTTGATAACATCTCAACCGGTGTTTGACCAAAAACTGAGCAGCCTAGCCGAGTCAAGCTGATACATAAAATCGACCATAAGATCATTTTTCTAGGCCTATACATTGGTTTACTGACATTGATTTTGCTTTCACTGTAAAGACAGATGATTAGCTAATTATACGTCTGGTTATGCTTCCCTTGGCTTTTTAACAAGCCAAAACAAAAGCAATACCTTAGTTCAATGCATTCTTTCTGATCAGGGACCAAGGCATCAAATAAGACCTGTCAGAACAAATTCATATTTATGGTTTTCTATTTACATCAGTAAGTAGTATGCCAATATTTACCTGAGATTCAATAGAATTTTACTTCTAAGCCAACTATTTGCATGAGAATCATGAATTATATAAAACACTATGTTCAAATATTATAACTGTAAGAATGTATATGCTAACAGTAATTTTCTGGGATAAGAAAACTAAAAATAGATTTTTTGAAAATTAAATTTTTTATGTAGAAATTTATGGCAAAAAAAATTCTAATTCATTTTTATGCTACTCAAAATCCCAAATAAACTGTCTTCACAAATGGAAACTGAAGGAGAACCATATAAAATATAGCTAACACTGAAATTATATAATCAAGTTCTGGTCTTATGCAGTATTTTATCAAACCTGTAATAACATTAATGTGATTTTGCAGATATATAAAGCAAGTATAATTTTATTAAAACACCTTTACGCAAAACAACTTGAGCAATTCGGAATGTTTTAATTATGAAGAGATACAAACATTAGTATAAGTTTTTAAAAGTTTACAGTAAGGATAAAATTATGAACTTTGCAGCAACTTGGGTGAATTTAGAGTCTATAATACTCAGATATCTATCACAGAAACAAAAAGCTGAGTACCACATGTTCTCACTCATAAGCAGACCCTGAACATTTATCATAGCACTATAAGAAAGGGATTGGCAGTAGTGGGACACTGCCAGGAGGGTGGGGAGGCACATAGCATCAATAAGGGTAACTGATCTCAAACCAGGCAAAGTGGGGACCAAAGGGAGACACGCAGTTTAGCTTTAAAATGACCACTTATTTACCTAATCCTGAATTGTACTCCACATCTTTAAAATAAATTTTTTTAAAAAGTTTACAGTAAACATCTACATTAGTCAGGACCTGTATTAGAGTCGCAAATCAGCAGGTTTTGGGGGAAAAGCTATACATGTTTATGAGGGGAGCCGAGCAAATGTAGAATTAGTAAACATATATGCAACATACATTCTATGTTCATGTTGGAGCAGTTTTTGCATTAAAATGGGGTAGAATTTAGCTCTTTACATCAAAAGGTGAACTATAACACAAAGACAGTTTGTGTGCAGTCTTCGTAGAGGGCTGAAACTGGTTTAAGGTAATTGCTTATCAGAAAGGAATGTTTGTAAGACTGGTTGCCTGTCCAGTCAGAGTTGTAGTGGTCTGAATCATAAATCAGAGTTAAGAAGGGTCTGACAGTTTGTCTGATAACTTCTATTGTTTGGGAGTTTAACAAGAGCGTGGTTTTTCTTGTAGCTGTAGGAACTTAGAAGATTGTCATGCCAGCTGAGTTCTGAGCCCTCAACTTTGTTTCCTTAACCTTAGGGTTAACCTTAGTTGATAAAGTGGCATCTCCTTCGGTTTCTCAGATCACATCAATATATCTTGGGAAAATTTGAACTGTATATATGTTTGTGGGTATATATGTTCTCTGTTACATTTTTGGCATTTTGGCAAGTATATTTTTATGGTTCAAGACATACACGTTGTAAAATAGCAATGATACTTTTGAGCACTGATGTCGATAAATCAATGTGTTTTCTGTAAATTTATTCAACAGTTATATATTTGGGAATTTACAATTTAGTTGGAGAGACATCAGAAAACCAGCAATTTCAATTCAATTTGGTAAGATTAAGTACAGGTTACTATCAGAGCCAAAAAATATGCAACTAAACTAATGAATCAGAGCTGTCTACCTCTCTATTGTAAAATATAAACAATAAATTATTTTATTTCTTAATATGATATGTACCCTAAATAACCAATGATAATGTAAGAAAAAATAAACACATAGTTTATTTTTTATTTTTAATAATAACTTTTTCAGGGTCTCTTAAAAGCATAGTGTACCAAAAATAAATTTTATAAATGATATTATTTTAAACAAATAAAAAAGAATTAAACAGAAAGCAATTGTGACACCCATATTACTTTCCCCTTTTAAAAAAGAATAATTAGTTTTCCTACCACACAATAAATGCTGAAATATATTTTAATCAGATCCAGTAGAAGACTCTATCTGAAATGATGACTAAAAACTTACCCAACTTATATCCAAGATTATCTAAGTTTCTCAAAAAATGTTACATTTAAAATGGCGACTAAGAAAGTACCCAATTTATATGGTGGTCAATCTGTTATAAAGTCTTAACAGTTGCTGGAATAAGAGCATATCACAGATTCTTCAGTTTTGGAGAGATCAGGACAATATTTGCTCACACTCACATCAAAATAAGATCTAAGGTTGTGTTTTAAGGATACAACAGCTTTATGTTTTCTTTTAAATAACATATATTGAAAACATTATTTTAAGTTTCTATACCAAATAACAAAGACAAAGTTGTTCAATGTGTCATTTAAAGATATCAAAATGTGTATAGGGCTGCAAATCTCGGAGCTGATGAAACTGTCAAGCTGGAAGCATAATGTAACAGATTGCATATTATCTCTCACTTCTCTCTAAGCATTACTAATAATTTCAGGCATAGAGAATAAGCTCATGACAAAAACAAACATAAAATAGCTATCTGAAAGAAAATACAAATGTTGCTTAAAATGCAAATAACATTCACACATATCAAAACATTAACTATGTGAGAAAACACACTAACAATGTTGGCTCAAAAATTCAAGAATCCTAACATAATTTTATATAACTCTTTGTCACTGTACCTACATCTGACCAAAGCAATTCTATGACTGTATCTATAATATAAGAAATGTTATTATTCATTAATTTAGTTATTAGCAAATATTTATCATCATCTCTATATGAGGCATCACATTAGGCACTTGAAATGTATTGGTGAACATTCAGAACTTGTATTTATCAGTAGGTAACCAATCAAATAAAACTAATAAATAAACTACGTACCATGTTTTTAAGCAAAAATTATGGGAGGCCATTGTTTTCAAATGAGCTCCCCCACTAAATTTCAACATACCAGAACAAATAAAAATGAAGTAGCTCTTGCTAAATGCTAGATCATTTGAGTGAAACTTTAAGGAAGCAGGAAGATTCCAGAACAGACTAGTTTCTGAAAACAAAAGATTCCAAACTACCTGAGTCAGTATAATAAGGAAGTCTGCTCTGCTTCAACCCTTAAAAAAAGTAACCTGGTATTAACCAATCAGTTCTTTTTTTCCCCCTATTCCCCTGTTTCCCCCCTATTTCTTGTTTCCACCTTACAAAAGTCACTGTTCTGCCATTGTCCAATAGAAGTTCTTATTCTGTTTTGTAGAATGAAAGCTGCTTCTTTCATGAATTATGAATAAAAGTCAGTTTGATCTGTAACTAAATTTATTATAATTTTATCTTTCAATAATGTTAAAAGGTATGTCAGATAGGGTGTTGGAGGATTAATGCAATTTTAAAAGGGTTGGCAGGATAGTCCTCATTGAGATGGTGACACTGGAGCAACAAAAAAGTTGAGAGAGCAAGCCAAGAAAGTATCTGGGAGATATTCTGGTAAAAATGACAACCACTGCAAAGACCCTAAAGCAAAAGGCCAGTGCAGCTGGAGCAGCCAGAGTGAGGCAAAGACAAGTAAGAAATATGGATGAGATGTGAGGGAGCCAGAATATACCAGGGGTGGCAAAAAAAAAAAATTGCATACCCATTTTAAGAGATGTTATCTATGTATTACTTTTCAAAGTTGAATTGAATTACGGTAGCAATGTGTAATTGCAAAAGTCAAATGTGACTTGCATTCATCTTTTGTTACCAGTATATCTTGAGTGTTACAATTTCAATATAGTTTTTTTCTTCCTTAAAATGTATATACATTTTTGGCACCCTCTGAATATTGTATTGTGGATGAAATCAGAGCAAAACTGGGAAGCAGAGTTTTGCAAAAAAAAAAAAAACGATTGCAATTGTTGGGGAAGGAGTAAGTGGTAGTCGTATAAGAGAAATAAGGAAGTCAGGGGTAACTCCAAGTTTTCTGCTTGTTTGTTTGTTTTAATCTGAGAATTGAAGAATAAATTTCTGGAGTCACCATACATTCCAGATTCCTCAATCCCAAATTGTGCCTATAATCTAATTTAGTATGCTTTCTTTTTTTGAAAGCACCTAGTTTGAATGATAAATTACATGACTGCTCTATGGCCATTGAAATGAGAGATACCGAAAGGGAGCAGAATTTTGAGAGAAGATTAGTAGTTAAATTTTGGAAATGTTTCATTTAATGTGTCTACAGAAAATGCTGATGTGAGGTTGAGTAGACAGTGGATATGAGAGTCTTAATATCTCATATCTCCTGTCATCTTGTTTTGAGCTCATTACCACATGGATGGCACTTACAGCTATGAGACTACATTAAATTATCAAAACACTGGAGTACCGATAGAAAGGAAAGAGGGCCAAAGATGAGTCTAGACACACAAACATTACAAGTGATTGAACAGCAAAAAAACGACCATCAGAGTGACACAAAATAAGTTGCCAATGAGATAAGAGGCAAACAAGGAAGAGTCACTGTCCTAGAGGCAATGTAAAGAAATTAGAATAAGAATGCAATGTGTTTGTTATCTATTGCTATGAATCAAATCACCTTGAAACTGAGTTTGTTAAAATAATAACCATTTTATTATATGGCACAATTTAATAAGTCAGGAATTCAGATAGGGTGCACCTGGGGGATTATTTAGCTTCTCATAACATTGACTAAGATCCCCGGCGGTATTCAGCTGGTGGGCTTCTGATATGGAGGGTCCAATACAGTTTCATTCTGGTTTCTCAGCAGGGATGTCTGGAAGGCTGAGCTCAATTGGGACTGTCTATCAGAGTACCTACATGGCATCTCCAACATGGCAGCCTCAGTGTAATCAGGCTTATTTCATGTTGGCTTAGAACTTTGAAAAGGAATGTGTTCTTTAAGACAAGTCATGGAAGCATCCTGTAGCTTAAGGTCTGGGCCCAGAAACTGGCAGTGTGATATCAATACATGTAGGAGAAGGAACATAGACCCCCAACACTCACTAAGAGAAGTGTAAAAGAATTCATGATCATTTAAAATCTATTATAAACGATTGAGAGTGAGTAAACATCAATTGTACCAAACAGGAAGATCATTGGTTTCCTTTTTAAGAGAAGTTTTGGTGGCATGGTAATGATGAAAGTTTGAGAAAGAAGAAAGAAAGAAAAGAAAGAAGAAGAAAAGAAAGTTTGATTGGAGTAGGTTTAAAACAAAATAGGAGAGCAAGACACAATAGATGGGTTTTCCCTTGACCTAGGTGATAACATTGATAACATCTGAAAATGGTATTGCAACTTAAATCACTCTGAATACATTTCTAATGCAAAAATATAGGTCTTCTAAAATAGCAAGTACATATATTGAACTCCAAATAAAATCCCTTTAAGTATTTATTGTTCTTCATTCCCTTTAAGCTACATCATTGAAGTAGCAGTGTCAGAGCTATCTTGCAATAATGGAGCATCAACTTTCTTCCTACGTTAAGCATAGACTTTGTGTATTCTTTCACAATTCTCAGTAGAATGTAGCTCAAACCAGACATTAGAGAGTAAAATGCAAAAGCACAAATCATATTTTTCTTATTCTAACTAAAACAAATAATTTATGTTTTTTCTAATTTTAATTTGCATTAATTTTGTAATTTTAAGATACAGCTTTTGCTATTGAATTTAGTTTTTAAGTAAGCTCCATTTCTTCAGAAATATAGAAAAAAAACTAAGAACTGAATATAAAATGTAGTAATGAGTAAATAATTGGTGATTAAAAATGCATGACTTCCAAAGTGTGATGTTTTAAATCTGACTCCCTTGGAGTATTTTATTTTGTTTAAACATCACAGTTTGATTAAATGCTTCAGCAACAAAATTAAACTGCAGCATACTGATTGAATAATATTGTGTCAAATTTTGTACTATAACTATTTAACATCAAGCATGAACATTTAGTCAGTCAAATTTCCAATAACATTGCAAGGCTAGTAGATTTGAATTGAAAAGACACTATTTTAATTGGTTAGGTTTTTTATTATAAATAAATATTTAACTCTATAAAAAATTTTTGATATAACATACAAATGATGTATGATAACTAAATAAAATGTTTATCAAGGCTGAAGAAATATGTTTTATAAATTTCAGGTACTATAATTAATTTAGATAAAGGAGAATGGATAAACATCACTTTAGTTGCAGGCACTTATTTTCTTTAACTCTCTGTTTTTGTTACTTTTATTTAAATAACTTATGTCTTCAAACTGTACAATATGTATTGTTTAAATTATGTTATCAGCCTGATTTTAAACTCAGTAGGGCACATAATGAAATATCACAGGGAAGTATAAAACAGAGTCATATAATTGATTGGAAAGAACCATAAATATTTTGCTTTAGGGGAAGAAATATGTGTACCTAAGAAGACATTTCTTTGAGATGTAAATGTAATAAACAAGACCAAATAACTTCCTATAATTGCCATTTTTTACTCACCCTATACAAGAGAATTAAGATGACAGACAACATGCAGCATTCATGCTTGAAGGATATATGAACTAGCATTAATATTTGTAGTACTGATATTACAAATACTTTTGAAATAAACCGAAGTTATTCATGTCTTCTTAATGGTTTCTGTAATCATCTTCACTATCAATTCATCAATTCTTTTCCTACCTTTAACCCTATCACTACCACAAAGCACCTCTGCCATTTGTGCTTTTCTCAGCTCATCTGTTCAGAGTAGTTCTTTGGATCTGTTATACTTCTTTCCATGTAAAATGTTCTATAGTCTGTTCAATTTTTTAGACATATTCCCCCCTTAGTAGATGATTAGGCTGAAAAGGATTGGTAATCCGACTTACACCAAAATGTTAGTAATTTGGCCTTTATTTATTACTTAATAGCTAATATCAATATTAACCACCATAAATTGTGGAACTGAGCTGACTATGCTATACAACAAGAGAAGCAAATATTTCTTTCATTTTGTGTACACCAAATTTTTAGTGCCCAGGGAACAGAGAGATGTCCATGGAAGAAGTATTGTTTTCAGGGAAGAAGATCTCTTAATAGTCTTAAGCGTTTGTATTTTTCTATGCCACATGTACTATTCTTTAATTAATTTTTAAACTTTAAGTCAACTCCTATTAAACCCTGATTTATTTAAAAAGTTAAATAAATAAATTTAAATTTATTTTATAAATAAATTAAATACTTTTTTATTTTAAATAAATTGTGTATCCCAATTGTCAATAAAAACCAGGGTCATTTGACATAAGTGGTAGATAAAGACTAATATTCATTAAAATAAGATTATGTATATTAAAATTTAAAAATTTATTCATGCACTGCCAAAAATATCACACACTGAAAAAATAAAATATAAAATTAACTACCTTACATAATTTAAATTATAAACAATCTCACGGCAGTCCAAAACAGCAAATAAAAAGATTCATTGACAAAAATGCTTTTTAAATTTGTCTACTCTCTTCTGTAAACCTCAAGAGAATAATACAGAATTTAAAATTGACGAAAATGAAGAGAATGGGAAAGGGGACAATGGGAAAGGTAAAAGATGTCAACAAAAGTTTGGAAGGTAAAAAAGAAATCACCAAGTGATAATTCCTGTAGGCTACCAGAAAAGAAAAAAACACAATTATGCACAGGAGAAGCCTACAAAAAAAACCCCAAAAAACAAAAAACACCGCTGATTTGCATTAATTTGCACTTTAGAAATCTCAGTAGTCAGGCATCCTGTAACCATGAATGGACTGTTCTTGTTCCTGCCTAAAGCTAATCCCTCCCATGTGCATTAGATTTCATCACCTCTCATCTGCCCAAAACAGCAGTCCAGGATTTCTCTCTGAAATCATTAATGCCTCTGATTCTACTGGATCATTTCCCTCAACATCCAAATATGCAATTACTGTTACCATCTAACAACAAAACAACAGCTCTTTGTTTCACTTGCTCCACCATCTATCACTCTATTTTTTTGGTCTTGGAATTAGTTTTCCCTCCAGCTGTTGAATTATTTTCTCTCATTCTGTCTTAAACCTACTCCATCAAGGGCTTTTTGACTGATCCACAGAAATTCTTCTAGTCAAAACATCAATGACGTTCATCTGCAAAGTCCAATGGCCAGTTCTCAATACTCATCAGACTTAACTATAGGAAGTATTTGAATCCTTCCTCCTGAAACTTTTTCTTTATTTGACTTACAAAACACTCCTCTTTGGATCTACTTGTCTATTTCTCTGAATGACTTTACTAATCCCTTTTCTCCTCAATCTATGGTTTGAGTACCCTGATCTCAGGCTTTCTCCCCCTTGTTTTCTCTATATATTTACTCCTTTAGTGACATTATCAAATCTTACAGGTTGAATACAATATATATGGCAAGGACTTTATTATATATATTCTCTCTCTTTCTCCAAACTCAGACATTCAAATGGTTATTTGACATCTCTATTTGGATCTTAAGATCTCAAACATAGAATGTTCAAAACTAAACACATTATCTTCCCTCCAAACTTCATCTTCTAGTCACTCAAAAATCATACAATTTTTATTTTTTTACTTTCACACTTCACAGATAATCAACTGTGAAACCTTTCAAAATATATCTAGCATCCAAACAAACTGATTTAGGCCATATATTTATGATTTAAATATATGTGTTCCTCTAAAATTCCTATGATGGAATTTAAACTGCAATGTGATAACATTAAGAGGTGAAGCCTTTATGAGGTGATGAAGTCATGAGTACAAAGCCCTCATGTATAAGGGTAGTGACTTTTTAAAGGGTTGAAGAAAGCTAAATAGGAAAGTACAATGTGAACAGGTGGGCGTGGTGGGTACACTTCAAGCCCAGACTTAGCTGTTATACAATGTATTCATGTAACCAAAAACCATTTGTATCCCCTACAGTTATTGAAATTTTAAAAAAAGAAAGAAAACTTGGCAGGTCCTTTTGCCCTTTTGTTCTTTGCAGCATGTGAGGACACAGTGTTTTTTTTACTTTATAGGACCCCAAAACAAGGCATTATCTTAGAAGTGGAGACAAGGTCCTCACCAGACCCTGAACCTGTTGGCACCTTGATTTTGAATTTTCCAGCCTCCAAAACTTTGAGAAATAAATGTCCATTGTTTATGAATTACCTAGTCTAAGATATTTTGTCATAGTAGCAGAAATGGACTAACAACAATTGGTATGGAGAAGAAAGATGTTGCTGTATCAAATACATAAAAATGTACAAGTTACTTTGGAACTGGGTAATGTGTAGAGGCTAGAAGAGTGTGTGGGTGCATGACGGATATAATCTTCTTATAGATTACTTACTTAAGTGATCATATTCAGAACATTAGTGGAAATGTGGACAGTAAATGTCATGCTGATAAGCTCTTAGATGGAAATGAAGAATCTTACTGCAAACAGAAGAAAAGGCTATTCTTGTTATAAAGTGGCAAAGGACTTGGCTGAATTGTGCAGAACTTAAGAGTAATGAACTAGGATATTAGTTGGAAGAAATCTCTAAGCAAAGTGTGGACAGTGGTGCATGACTTCTCTGCCTGCTTACGATAAAATACAAAAAGAGAAAACTAAATTAAAGATAACATTTATTATCAAAAGGAAAGCATTTCTTAAATATTTGAATATATATCCCTTTTGATAATAAATGCCTCCATATCTCATAAATTTTGAATTTCTCTCTCAAATATGTTTTCACATTTAAAAATTAATCAATATAAGTTACAGATTAATGGAAGTTTATGACCAAATGAATATACCTCAAAAAGCATTCAACAAAATTCAACACCCATTCATAGCATAAATAAATAAATAAAAGATTAGCAAACTGAGAGTAAACAAAAATTTATTCAAACTTCTAAAAGCTATCATAAAAAATACACAGCTAACATCATATTTAATGGTGAAAGACTGAATTCTTTTTACTTAAGATTAAGAACAAGATGAATCTTGGCTCACACTTCTCACATTGATGGTTTTAGCCAGTGCAATAGGGTAAAAAATAAAAAACATAAAGCTGGAAAGAAAGAAGTAAAACGTTTTTACATGTAAATGACATGATTGTCAACCCAGAAAGCCCTAAAAAAAATCATTTGGAAATAAAATAAAATAAAAAGTGATAAATAAATACATAAAAATTTGAAATGTCATCAAAATAAAATATTTAGAAATTAATGTAATAAAATAAATGTAAGACTGCTTCACGGGAAACTGCAAAATGTTGCAGACGATATTGGAGATTTCATTAAATAGAGTGGCCATACTATGTCTGTGAACTGCTAAATGTCCATCTTCACCAAACCAATTGATAGATTCGAAACAAACAAACAAAAATTGTAAGTGAAGTTCCAGCAGACTTGTGGTGCAAAAATTGATTTTAAAATGTGTAAGGAGCCGGGCTGGGTGGCTCAGCCTGTAATCCCGCGCTTTGGGAGGCTGAGGTGAGTGGATTGCCTGAGCCCGCGGGCTCGAGATCCGCCTGGGCAACTTGGTGAGCCCTCATCTCTACAACAAATAAATTAAAAAAAAAATTAGTCGAGCGTGGTAGCGCACGCCTGTAGTTCCAGCTACTTGGAAGGCTGAGGCGGAAGGATCGCCGGAGCCCAGCAGGTCGAGGCGGCAGTGGCCGGGAGTGGTCACTGCACTCTAGTCTGGGCAACAGAGTAAGACTCCAACGAAAAAAAAAAAAGAAGA
>CAUYQG010065852.1:0-27451 GCA_963574415.1 Tarsius wallacei | reverse complement strand
GAACAGAGTACCATGCGTTCTCATCACTCATAAGCAGACCTTGAACAATTATAATACTATAAGAAAGGGATTGGCAGTAGGGGAAACTGTCAGGGGAGGGGGATGGGATTGACAGTTGAGAAAAACTGCTAGGGGAGGGAGGGGCCTACTTCATCAACAAGGGTAACCGCATAATCAACATTTATAATAAATAATAAAAAAGAAAGAAATAGTGTCATTGCAGATATAGTTAAAATAAAGTCATACTGGAGTGGAGTAGACGACAAATCTAATATAATCTATAACCTTATAAATTTAGATAAACTACATACTCAAAGAGAACACATTATGAAAATTAGAGTTATGCTGCCATAAACCAAGTAATGCCACAGAATGCCAGCCAACAACCAGAAGCTAGGAAAGTGTCATGAGACAAATTCTTCTCTAATGCCTTCAAAGGAAGCAAGGCTCTCCCAACACTGCTTTTTAATTTCTAACCTCTAGAATCGTAAGACCAAAAATTCTACTGTTTAATATACTCTGTGTTGTTGTTTTTTTTTTAATGGCAGCAACAGGAGTCTAATACAATGACCTAATGTGAAGTTCTCGTTTTACAGTTGTTTTATGGTATAAATATTACTTCAGAAATATGCCAAGTTATAAGCAAAATTTCTTTAAACTAAAATCTGAGCAGTATCAAAAAGACCGACTCAAGTCCTATGCCAATTAACCAACCTGTGGTCAGATTCCAGAGTCAGGCACTTTTGCTCTGCTTGCAAAGATGATAGGATAATACCGGAAGAGTGATATTGAAGAACCAGTATTTTCCATTTTTCTCTGAAGAAAATTGTGCATTCTTTACGCTAGAACATTTTTGTCATTCAATTAATGTGCAATTGACATATAATTTACATATAATACTATCTCATAGTAACAGTTCACTTGTGAATTTTCACATTTTCTTCTGCTTTTGACTCCTTTTTTTTTTTTTAAAGCAAGATTCATTGAGAGCATTGAGAGGCTAGAAAAGCTCCCACAGTGGGAGGGGATCCGAAGGGGTTGCCCCTGTTGACTTCCAATTTCATTGCATTGTGGTTAGAAAATATACTTTGTATTATTTCAATCTTCTTAATTTACTAAGACTTGTTTTTTGGTCAAACATTTATGTCTGATTGTTCTATACATTACTGAAAGTGGGGGCTTTGAACTCTCTTACTATTATTGTATTTCTGTCTATTTCCTTCTTCAGTTCTATCAATGTTTACTTTATATATTATGTGCTCTAATATCAGTTGCATATATATTTATAACTAGTATGTCTTCCGGAAGATTGATCATTCTATCATAATATAACTTTCTCCTTTGTCTCTTGGGATAGTTTTTTACTTACATCAGTGAGTGTCTTTATGAGAGCAATTTTTAATTCTCTGTCAGGTATATCACATATCTCCACTTCACTAGAGTCAGTTTCTGTATATTTACTTTGCTTAAAATGTATTTCGTGTTGTTATTTTTATTTTTTATTTTTTTCATTTTCCTTGGCACTGTGTTAGTGTCTGCACACTGAAAGCAAATGTTTTTCTCAGTCATCTCAGTCTCATACAAGAGAAAACCCTCGTCCATTAGCATGGTCAGATATTCTGGAGACCTCTCAAGCCTGTTTTCATTGTTCTTAGCAGACCCCAGGTGTCTAAAATACGTTGAGTTTCTTTGTTTGCGCTGAAACAAATGAGACTGAAACTGGGCTCTTTGCTTTTCACCTATTTGCTCTGGAGTTGTGACAACCAGTTGTGTGCTAAATCAAATAGTCATCTTTGTTCTCATGGCTCCTAGGTAGCTAGAGTATGCTAGGTCTCTTTAGCACTGTAAGATAAACAAGATAGAAGACAATCTCATAGGAAGTCCCTGGAAAAGTTGGGGCATTGGCCTTGTGATTCAACTGTTTCCCTCCCCTAGGAGAATCTGGGAGCTGAGGTTTACAAAGTACACTTATTCTGAATTAAGCCAGGGAAAAGGAATTGTGGCAAGTGCCCACAGGCTAGTTCAAACTGATGTCTTGTTTCCTTTCATTTCCAAGGGACTGGCACATGCAGCACCCTGCCAGTTCTCCAAGACAGGCAACGTAGAAGCCGGCCACTTAGGTAGGAGCCAGAAATGTTTGGATGCTAGGTATGTGGTTCAACTCTTTCAGTCCTCAGGGAGAAACTGGGATGTGGAAGTATCCACTGTACCAGGATGGGATTATGGCAGGGGTCTCTGCTTTTCCTAGCAGTTTTGCTGTGACTGAATCATACTCTTCTGGGGTGCAGGAACCTTTCAATGAGTTTCCGGATTTCTTACAAAGGAAACTGATCCACGTGTTGCTGTTGAATGGGTGTCTCTGTCAACAGTTCATTTGTGATCTGATATTAAAACTAATATCAGAAAGCAAATAATATCATATGCTTTGCTGTGTTCTTAATTCCAGAGTAACACAGAGAAAATACCTAACTACATATGATGTATATTCACAGAGAGGAGCATTAGGGCTCTAAAAGGACTCCTTTTTTTGTTTTTCATCAAGAAAAATAATGTTACTTCAACTCTGCTGAAGTTTAACATCTCAATATTCCAAGAATATTGACGCCTGTGTGGGGGTGGGAGGAGGGACAAGTGAACTATAAACCAACTTGTTAAAACACCATAAAGCAAATGAATATGGTGCAGGAACACACACCCACATGAACAAATTCAAGAGAGTCTTGGAAGATGAAAGAATAAGGATTTGGAGGAGGAAAGGGTAAGAAAAAGATATATTTATAATATCTTACATCTTTGGATCAAGAACATGTTCAGTTACCATAGAGATTTTTTGATAGCACTATAATGAAGCCAAGCAGGTGCTCTTTTATTTTCAGTTTTAGAAAATCAAATGTAAATTTTATCATTTATCATTTTTTGACCTTTGTACCTCTCTATTATTGTAATCATTTTAACACACATTCCTGTTTTTGTGCCCATCAGTTCTGTTAGCATATGTTTTATAATGAAGTAAAATACAGTACATTTACTATGTTTTATCAGCTGCTTTGTTTTCTTAATAGAATCTTTTAAAAAGGGTCTGGATGATAGACGTGGCAATCATTTTATGTACTATAATCCCAAAATTAGTTTGTGCATGATTTAATAAATATTTGTTAAACTAGTGAGACAGTCTGTTATGGATTCCATATTCTGAAACTTATTTTAATCAGATTTGATCTGAAAATAAAGAATTGTAAAGATAGTATGATGGCGACCCATCTGTAGAATAGAAAACCGTGTTACGACTTATAAAAAGAGTCATGCTATTCTTACAGTCAAAAGTTTTGGCATGGGTATATTTTGTTTTTAGTCATACCTTAAGTATGCAGCTTCTTTTGGACAATTAAAAATTTTCTAGACATAATCACTTTTTAAAATACCAATATTCTAATAATAGTTTAATGTTAATAAGAATAGTTCAAATAATAACAAATACCATTTATTATGTACACACTGCTAATAATTTCCCTTACTTTATTCAATTCTCAAAACAACTCTTTATGGACAGTATTATAGCTTTATTTTACAAATAAAAATATAAACTGAATGAGATTAAATAACTTTTTCTAAAACCTAAATATTGATGAAAATGGAATCAAACCCAATTCTGTCTTATTACAAATCGTCTGTTGTTTCCATGATAAAATGAGAGGACTCTATAACAAACTATATCACTCACTGCTAGAGTTAAAGTTTCCTAAAGCAACCTATGAATTCTGCTTCTGGTGTGCTAAAGTAAGCTCCTACTAGACTGGTCTCAGGTATAACAACATTATCTTAGGGCAAAAAGTAAACTATCTAAAGGCATAGAGAGTGAAGAAAAAAAAGTCGAATCTGAAGAGAATTGTTTTAGTCTGAGGAGAGGCCACTATTGGCATAACATGACAAAATTAAAACTTTGATAAATATGTAGTTTTTCAGAGGGCAGACAGTAAGGTAAGCGTAGTTACTAGAAAATGAGGAAGAAATTCTATAAAAGAGGCAGACAGAAGAGGTGTGGTAAATTTTGTATATAAATTCTCCTCATAGCCCTCTTCGTTGTTCTGGTTGACTTCTGAATAATGCATGCCCAGTGTAGACACTGTACAGCCTAGCTAAGAATAAACAAATTGAATTGGGACTTGAACTGCCATCCAAGAGACAAAGTATGTATTTTTTAGCAAATTAATTGCTTACTAATACAACAAAGCAATAAAAAATAAAGAAAAAAACAATCTAGAGTTTCCGCAATATAACCTCCATAATGTCCAGTATGCATTCAACATTACTTGACGTCCAAAGAAACAGTGTGATGTGGTCCATCCTCAAGAGAAAAGACAACCATTGGAGAGTGATCCTGAGAAAACACAGATGGCAGAATTAGCAAATACGACTTTAAAGTATAATTATTATGCTTAATGGAATAAATAAAAATATACTTGTAATGAGTTCTTTAAAGTGGAAAATTTTACTATAGAATCAGAAAAAAATTAAAAATAACTGAATGGAATCTCTAGAACTACTGGAAAAAAAAAAAAACCAGACCAAGACCTGGAAAAGAATCGCCTGAAATAGTGAATTAGTTCAATGACAAATACAGACCATAAGGAATCAGTGAACTTGAAGATAAGTAAGTAGGAATTATCTACTCTGAAGAATAAAATTAAAACAGTTTAAAAAATTTTTTTGAAATACCTGTGAAACAACATGAACATGTTTAATATACTTATAATTAGAGTCCTAAAAGGAAGAAGAGAGAATGAATATGGTAGAAAAAATTTTTTTTGAAGAAATAATGACTGAAAATTGTTCAGAATTTATTGAAAAACATATTTACAGATTTGGGGATTCTCCAAGCAGATTATGTACTAGGAAGGCTACACCTAGGCATATCATGAAAAAACTGGTGAAAACTACCAACACAGGAAAATTTTGGAAAACAAAATAAGATATTACAAACAAGAGAACAATACTTTTAAAGTGGAGAAACAAAAGCTACCTGACCCTACTCTACAAAGACTGCAGTTACTGATTTCCTAGTCTAAAAATTTTACTTAATTTATGTCAAAGATATATTGGTAAAAATAGGAGATGGGATAAGTCAATAAGTTTTAAGGGTACTCAGAGAATGATATTCCCCAGGAATACTCCTCAAATATATTGTCATAGTGTACCAAGCTCTAATGAATGTTCTCTTTAAAAAAACATTTTAAGCTTGAATTTTGAATGTAGAAACATGCATAGATTACATTACACAATATTATTTTATCTCATCGCCCTATTTAGTTTTCTTTCACTGTGTCCATATGGATTAGAACATCCTTAGGCAATTATTTTTATTGAAAAAGATGAGCTTGTAAGATTCTAAGAAGTGAGAATTATAGTGGGAAAGCCTATAGTATCAGAGGCAAATGCAAACTCCAGCAATCTGAGGGACCTCATAAACATGACTTCAAAAGATAACGATGAAGACATGAAATTTGCCTATTTACAATTATAACTAGGTCAATTGCGACAATGTATTCATTTTCTATACCTTAGCCATTATAAAACTGAGTGAAGTTCCAGAGAAGAGGGGAGAGAGGGTAAGAGGGAGAGATTCATTCCTTTTTAGGTTGACTGGGGGTTCAATGAATTCAAATCTGAACAGACTTGAAGTATAAGGGAAGACAGTCTCACACTGAGCCTCAAATTTGCACTAAAAGAGAAAGTGCTGCAGATCTGCTCTCTATAGCCAATGTTTGGATGATTTGAAAATAGCAAGGGAATGTTAAGTCTATGGTTTTAACAGCGTCATCTTATCCTTTGGGAAAAAAATGTTTAATTATACTATTAATGGTAATCAATATGGTTATAAATTTTAAAATAAGACAACTGTATTATATTTCACATGTTTTTTCATTGCAGGTTCCTTTGCTTGCCATCCTCTATCATTTGGTTTTCGTTCAGCTGCTCATGTGAAGAAAGGGAAACAACTAAGCTTTTTTTCTTTTTTAAATAGGTAACTGTTTCAAAGTGCAAACAGCTGCAGTGAATGTAAATAACGAATATTTGAATATTCGTCACACGTACTGCCAGTTGAACTCCATACTTAAAGACACAAGAGATCTTTCACTCTTCCTTTCACTGGTGGCTTTTATTTTGTGAAACATAAGGAACATTATACCAAGTAGTCACTAAAACATGCACGTCTCCAAAGTCACATATGTTGCTGTAATTTTCACTGTCTAGGCCACTTGTAAATGGAAGCATTTCCATACTGATTGTCCAAAGATAAAATGTAAATTGCCCAAATAAAATTGAACATGGTAGAGAAAATGCTGTAGTTCTGAGACGTTTTTAGAAAAAGCACACCTGGTCTTTATTGAAATATAAAGATTCTAATTCTGTAAGTTTTAAATTTAAAAAAAAGCAAAAACACCTGCAAAAAAATATACGAATATACTCATTCACTAAAACCACTAAAACTCAGGAGGTAAGATTTTGCTGTTGAGAATTTGTGTTTGTTTATAATAAAATAAATAACAGTGCTAGAGGTCTAGCGAGTTTTCTGTGATGTATTAGAGCATTTCTTTTTGAAAAGTCAAATAAATTGACGTTCTGAAAATCAAAAGAGCATCTAGTTGGTAGAACTTTTGAAATTAATGAGATCTTCTGAGATATCACTGAGCAGTGTAGGTATGAACAAAACAGAAACACAGCTAAACAACCATCCCCTACTGAGACTGAAATGAGGAATTCCCCGCTGATGAATTCAATGATACTAAGCATAATTACTGCATCTGAATCTGTAATTTGATTAGAATAATATTGTCAGGTAACCTGCTTCACACCAATTTCCCACCTCATTCATTCATTTGTTTGTTTTCTTCATTAAGTCAGTCAGGAAGAAACTTAAAGAAATATAAAGATATTGAAGTTTTAATTATCCAGGAGCAAAACTGGCCCTTCATGAAATTGTGAAGTAGGAAAATATAATATTCAGTCTTTCCCATTTTTGTATCTTTTATTTCTTTGTCAATCTCATTTTCTACTCACTATGTTTACAATGTCAAAAAAGTTATCTATAAGTTTATCCTAAGTGTAAAAGACTTAAATTTTTGACTTTTGCATAGTCAGAAGCCCTCAGATTAAAAAAGTAAATAAATAATTGTGAGTCATCAAATTTAGACCTTAACAGACAAGATGTGTTATTACAGATGGCTTTCCTAAATATATCCTTTGTACCATGTCACAGAAAATTCTCATAAGGAAGGGAATACCATTTACACTTGTTCATGGGAAAAGTTGAACCACCTTCATTACATAGTTTGACAAACTTCCATGGAATAAGCCATTTGCTTATTCTCTCAACCATTGAAAGAACTTCAACTAGCTTCCTGGCCCTGTGTTTGCTCCTCAAAAGACAAAGACAAATAAAACCCAGAACTTTCTTTGAAGAATCTCATAATCTATAGAGAAACAGGCAAAATAATAATAGCCCTATGCTACACAAATAAGTTACATCATAGTTTGCAAATATAGATATGTAGATAGGCTATTGGGGAATACATTAATTTTTCAAGGTTGATTTGATTACAAAACATAGAAATTGACTTGTTTTCTATTCAGACAGTGAGATCTATTTGTGATAAGTCAGAGGAAATCATGAAAGTCAAAGGTGGGAACTGGATCTTGCCTATGTTCCAGGTGAGGCTGGATTTACAAACTGGAAAGATTTCAATAATTACAGTATTCATGCTCTCTGTCTTTCCTTTCACAGTCTGTCATCTATGTGTGCATTCTACTTCTCCCTATATAAAAGCTCAAGTTTATCTACTTTGGCATTAACAGAATTCTACATCTTTTTTTTTTTTTTAAAGATTACGTACTGCATTATTCCATTAAGTCCTAAAACAGACAAAGTTATGCTTTAGTGATAGAAATCAGAAAATGGTTGGCAGGGGCGGGAAATGAGGAGTTAGTCAAAAGGATCTAAGAGAAACTTTGGTAG
This sequence comes from Tarsius wallacei, assembly GCA_963574415.1. NCBI lineage: Eukaryota > Metazoa > Chordata > Mammalia > Primates > Tarsiidae > Tarsius > Tarsius wallacei. The sequence continues at coordinate 19,437 of CAUYQG010065852.1, read as the reverse complement.
TTATAAAAATGCTCTACGTCTTGACAGGGTGAGTGGTTGTCCAGTGTATAGTATATAAGTATCAAAACCCATCCAATTGTATAACTGTGCATGTTATGGTATTTAAATTGCATCTCTATTTATTTATTTATTTAGTAACAGTATTTTATTTTTATTTTTTTTTATTACATTGGAAGGCAGAGAAGGGAGTAAAAGTAGCTTCCACTTATATCTATTCTGCTTGTTTTAGGCCTAAATGACCTTATTTGGTTCTTTATGCTTGGAAATGCCTACCATGAATGGACACATTTCCATAAAATGTCTATACCGAATACAAGGCCAGCAGCTGCAGTGTATTAATTTGCTTCTCAATTTTTTTTTTTTTTTTAGAAATTTGAAGACCTCTGAAAGTGAGCAGAGTTGTTAAAAAAAAAAACTTGACAACTATTTAGACACAGGCAATGATAAATCAGAAAAGGGTTCTGGAGGTCTCCTCCTGTTGTATGTTATAGAAGGTCTGGCATGTCTTGCTGGAGATGGCTGAGGTGGTGTTCTGAACTGGCAGAACTTTGGCAAAACCCTTATTCTGCCCAAAATACACTTTAGAGCAGGTCTGATGATGGAATCTATCATCGTCATGAAGAATGGATGATCAGTATGCACATCTACTGCTTGGATGCCAGGTTTTCTACTTTGCCGTATTTTTCTGAGAATGAAGTTTCCATGGCATTTTACCATTTGTTCCAAAATCATGCAGATGGTGGAGGCTATGTAACTGACCTGTGACCTAATAGTGAGAGCAGACATCTGACATTTTGGAACTCTAAAGGTGGTTTCTACCTATTAAAAAGACTTATTATAGAAAATTCTCAAGTCATAGATAAGAGGTTGAGATGCAGTGTGCTTAAAGCAACAATAACAACAAAAAGTCTGTGTAGTCCCAGTTATTAGGGAGGATAAAGCAGGAGGATCACTGGAGCTCAGGATTTGGAGGCTGCAGTGCACTACGATTGTGCCTGTGAAGAGCCACTGCACTCCAGCCTGGGCAACTTAGGAAATTCTGCCTCAAAAAACAGACAAACAAAAAGAAGGTTAATGTCTTCTAATGAATAGTTAGATGGCATAAAATTACCATTAAGCTACATGTATAATGTATATTTGAAACATAAGTGAGTTTCATGTTTCGATTTGACTTTCATTCTGAAGATATCTCATTATATATATGCACATATTACAAAATAAAAAAAAACAAATCTAAAACATTTCTGGTTTCAAACATTTCAGAATAATGATCCTCAACCTGTAGTGAAATCTCACTAATAGCAAATTCTCTCAACTTTCATTTATCTGAAAATGTCTTTATACTATTTTTATTTTTGAAGGATATTTGCACTGGATACATTATTCTAGGTTGACAAAAACACTCTCCCCAAATCAGTATTTTAATACATTTTTGTCTGTCTTGCGTATTTTATCATAAGAAGTTTAAATTTGTTTTTCTCCTTGTTTCTCTGTGTGTAATGCTTATTATTATCTGCCAGGTTTTTTTTTTTAAGGTTTTCCCCAACTATCCCTGTTAGACTACTTGATATTGCTTCAAGCTAAGGCCCTGTTTATTTTATTTTAGTTGTTGATATTTCTATAATTCAGGTTGCATTGTTTTTTTATTATCACATCCTTAAGTTTATTTATTGTTTTGTCCTAACATCTACTCTGTTATAAGACCATAGAGTTAAATTTTCATTTCAGATATTATAACTTCCAGCTCTCGAAATTCTGTTTAGTTACTTTTGATACTCATTATGTTCAAGCTTTTCATGAAATTTAGAAATATATACAATATATCTTAACATTCCTACATATTAATTTCATTATCTCTGTCATTTCTAGATATCATTCTACTGACTAATCTTTGTTATGGTTATAGGTAATACTTTCCTGTTTCTGCACATATTTAGTAATATTTTATTGAGTACTGAACACTCTGAATATCATGCTAAGATTCTAGATTTTATTATCTTCTTTAGGAGATTGTTGAGTTTTGTTCTGGCTGTCAGCTAGCATGTAAATCAACTTAATCCTTTTGAGTTTTGTCTTAACTACTATATGTCAATTCTGGAGTATCCTTTGCTCTAGAGTTTAGATTAGCACTACTATGAAGACATAATCCTCCTTAATGCCCCCATATGTTCAGTATGGCTTCCCTGACATAACTTGTCAGAACATATATATTCTCAATTCTATACTAGGCCTGGGAATTCTGAGCTTAGAGTTACCCCATGAGGTTTATATGTATGTATACAGCTAAATAATCCGCCAGACTCAGGGAACAAAAATAGAGATTTCTAGAGTGCTCTCTTTGCATAGGTTATTTCTTTTCCAAAATTATTTCTCCTACAGCGTGCAGTTCTCACCTTTGTTATGTTAATTGGCTGAGAGTTAACACAGCCAATTAACTGTTGTGCTTGGTTCTCCCTCCCTACACCCCAATCCACAAAGCGACTCCAGATAGAAAACTGGAACAATCGTAGGGCTAATCTCATTTCTTTCTTTTTTGTCAAGACTATTTTATTTACAAAGCCTGGTGCTCCCTCTTGTATAATGTCTGCAAAATCATTGCTTTCTATATTTTCCCTCTTATATCTAATTACGTATGGCAGGTCCCCTTTACACAATCTTGGTCAGAAGTAAACATTTAGTGCTACTCTACTAATATCACTTAAATATTCGTGATATTATTTGTGGAAGCTAATAATTATTCTTGATTCACATTAAACAAACACAATTATGATATCTCCAGGACCACAGTGTGCAGTGCCTGTTCAACAAGTAGAAAATGTTACCAATGATGATGTGAGCAACACTGAAGACTGCCTATTTGGTTTTGACTCCAGCTCTATTGCTGTCTGCTATACTCTGAGCAAGTTGTTAAATTTTGGTGTTTTGTTCTACATGTCATATTCGTGGGTTTATAGGAGAGCTTACATCAGCGTATGTCACTCAGGAAGTAATCAAATGCTAAATAAAAAAAAAAATTCTAGCAGTGGCTCACGCCTGCTATCCCAGTACTTTGGGAAGCCTAGGTGAGAGGATGACTTCAACCTAGGAATTCAAGACCAGGCTGGACAACATAGTGAGAACTCATCTCTACAAAAACAAAAATAAAGAAAATAGTCAGGCATGGTGGTACATACCTGTGGTACTGTCCACTCAGGAGGCTGAGACCAAAGGATCTCCTAAGAGCGAAAGTTTGAGGCAGTGAGCCATGATTATGCCACTGCACTCCAGCCTGGGTAACAGAGTGAGAGCCCAACTCAAAATAAATAAATAAATCAAATTATGGAGTGATTCTTGAGTTTTTACTTTATAATTATGGTAATTCACAATGATTTTTTATAAGAAAACAATTATATTCTATTCAATTATTCACATTGAATGTGGTCATTCTTAGAAATAAGATTTCTGACAGAATTTTAATATTCCATATTTATTACAAATTGGATCAGACTGGAGGGGGTGGTCTGTGATCTGGTCCCCTGTGAAAGATGCAAAGAATTGCAAACAAGTAAGATTGGAAAATATAGTCGATTTAGAAAGTAAATTGGAGAGAGAGAGAGAGAGAGCGAGAGAGAGAAGGGATTCACTTCCCCAAGGTAGAGGAGAGGGCCAAAGCTTAGGTGAAACCATGGCGGTAATAGCCCAATAAACACACGGCCTGGCCAGAGCTTAACAAAAGCAATGGCACTTGCTGTTTGAGGGTGAGTCTTTTAAACCTTGCCTTGATGGGGGCAGGTCATTAAGGTTATTATCGGTAGTCTGTTTCGCATCATCACAAAGGAGAAGGTAAGCACAGGTACTTACGTCCTGATGATGAACAGCAGGCAGATTGGTGAGTTAGTCCCATGACCGTTGGCATGGTGATGGGATCTGTTTGTCAGGAAGGTCACAAAGGGCTGATTAGGTTAACTTGGTTTCTTACATCTGGAGGTAAATACTTGGAATAGAAAAGCTAACTTATACAAAACAGGCTGGTAAGGACGTTGTAAAACAATTATCAATAGCTATCTCTAAGAAACCAGCTCTGTCTTGGCTAGTGATTAGAAGGTAAATTAAAATGAACTGCTAGAAAACATGACAAAGCTAAGCAATGTTAAAGTGGCTACTCTTTGACTATATTGAATCCATTTTGGTCTTTTGTTCTTTCATTACAGATGTAATCTTATCCTATTAATGTTATCAATACATCCGTTAGACTGCGCTAAAGGTACCCTTCAGAGAGAGTCTAGCCTCACTGTCCCTCCATAGTGAGCAAGCAACCATGTGACTCCATAACCAGGATCTAGTTGTGTACATCTGTTAACTCTTTTGTCCTTTCTCTTAGGAATTGTGAGTTGATGCGTAGGAACTTAAGTGAATAAGCTATTGACACAGGACAATTGCTTATAAAGACATTTAACATTTACTCTGAGAAGTAAACCTGGTTCATGCTAAAGTAAGTAAAGGAACACATGGAAGACAGGAAAAAAATAGAAACATTGAGAGGAAAGAGAGACAATGAGGAAAATAAGAAGGAGTATGTTGCTCTGTCTGATGGCTTTAGCACTTTCTGGTCTGCTCAAAGCATAGGGAATCTTCTGATTCCTTATAATAGATCCCCTTTCTCAAGATGGCTCAATTAGATTTATTTTTATTGTAATAAATCATACCCAAGACAAAGCCCAACAATATGTTCCAGACTTGGTAGAGGGGAAGAGACCAAATATTGAAATGAAATATAAACAATTATTTAGGAGGACTTCATCAAGTTTACTGGTTCATAGATTTAAGTTCATAGGTTTCATTAAGAATCTTATCAGCCGGGCTCGGTGGCTCAGCCTGTAATCCCGTGCTTTGGGAGGCTGAGGTGAGTGGATTGCCTGAGCCCGCGGGTTTGAGACCCGCCTGGGCAACTTGGCGAGACCTGATCTCTACAATAATTCAAAAAATCAGCCGGACGTGGTAGCGCGTGCCTGTAATTCCGGCTACTCGGAAGGCTGAGGCGGAAGGATTGCCGGAGCCCAGCAGGTTGAGGCTGCAGTGGCGGAGCGGCCACTGCACTCCAGTCTGGGTGACAGAGTGAGACTTCAACTCAAAAAAAAAAAAAAGAATCTTATCAAAGTGAATGAACCTTTTATCTAGAAATTTCATATTCGCACAAAATTCTTCGCACAATTTCACAGAGCTTATAAACCTCACGTAAGCTATTCAAAGACTCAAAAAAGAATATAAGTGAGTTATGTTAACACTACAAATTAAGTTTCAATTGATATAACAAATAAAAAACATGTTTTCAGGCATGAAAAAGCATTTCAGAAAGCATTAATTGACATTTGAATTAAAAACAGAGCTTATCATCCAAATAAGAAATGTAGAAATGTTATATCTTACTAAAACTTTTTTTTTCCCTATGAAGAGACTACAATATTCTGGGTCCCATTTAAATCTATTAGTTTGAAGCAATTAAATTGTGTCACTATGTATTATTCATCTTGTTTGAAGATTTCACAAAGAAATACAATTTTTTTCTTTTAGGCTTAAGAACAAAAAAATAAGGCAATCTGTAAAGCATATGAAATCCCACATGTATCCAGTTTCCTTTGTTAGCTTAGATACAAAGTTAAAATGCCATAAGATAATGTATTTTGGATTTAAATGAAGGTTCCTATAGAACTGGCAGGGCTTTTTGAAAACTCTGAACTCTTTTATTCACAGGTATTCTATCAAAATGTCTTTCAAAAAAGGGGCGTACATATAGCATGGTTTCAGGGACACCAAGGAGGCTGCCAAAAATATCTCTCCTGATGATCTGTCATTTTGTCGTCTATGGTTCACTCTTTGTAAGCAGTTCCCTCTGCAGGCATCTACTTTTAAAATGCCATTACCATCGGTTTAGAAGTATAGAGGAAAGGTAGTTCTGCATAATTGTCTCCTGAAGTTGTGTTCTGTTAAAAATGATTTTTTTTTTTTTTGGTCCCATTAGAAAGCAGCTTGTCAGTAGCCATTGATTGACAGCCAGTGCTGCCTACTAGATTCAAAAAGGCAGAAAATTCCCCATGAGGGTCATGAACAAAAACAGCCTGAGTTGTGGAAGTAAAGGGAACAGGGCTTTTCTGTAGGGTGTGTTAAGTGCACAAAGAAAAAGCAGGTAAAAACAGGAGAGCGATGTCTAGAAGCAACAGGGAGGAAAACAGTAGTGGGATGAGAGGCAAAACTTTTACAGTAACAACTTCTTGTTCAGTTGAAATGAAGGAAAGAAGGAAGGAAGGAAGAAAGGAAGGAAGAAAGGAAGGAAGGAAGGGGAAATACCATTAGTTTTGAAGGAACTTCATTTCTGTGCTTTTTCTTTCTTGTGATGTCTTTTGTTGGGGGGTCAAAGTAATACTGATTTTATGCAATGATTTGGGGCATATGCTCTTATTTTCTGAAAAATATGTAGGAATTATATTTTTATTAAAATGTCTAATAGATTTTATCAATAAAATCATTTTGACCTGAAGTTTAAATAATAATTTTTTTTAAAGGACACATAAGATTTCACAGTCATTCTAAAATGGACTCATAAGACTTCACAGTAATTCTGAGGTTGCATCATCAGACTAGGCAGGCCAAAAGATGAAAGTAGACATCAAGTAATCTCTGTATGTGTAATGTACTTAGATATAAAAAGAAAGGAAAGTGAGAACCCTTGACTGACGACCTTGATAACAGGATTTTTTTTTAAAGTAAAAATTAGCAGCCTGGACTCATATAAAGGCATTGTGGAGGCAGAGTACATACTTCAGAGCAGGAGTGCCTGGATTTAAATAGCCCCTTCTCAAAGACTCACAAAGTGGTTGTGTGTCTATGGGCTTAATGATTTACCATTTGCAAAGTGGGTAAAGAGGCTTTAACTCACAGGATAACTGTAGTAAATAAAAACTTCATATGTGAAACTCACCCAACAACACCTATACCTGGCACATCACACATAATCAACAAATACTAGTCATTGTTTTCATTTTGGAACAGAACTCCATTACTTATTATATTATTATAAAGATTACCTAGAAAATGTGAGGTTTATAAAGTTACTTTGTTCATCAAATAGTTTACTTGGTTAACAAAAAAAAAGAAAAAGAAAAAGAAAAATTGGTGGCCATGATGAGTGCGTGACTTTCTTATTTTAGTAATCAATGTTGGAGGAGGCATTTGTTCCTTCAGTCAATGCTATACTAACAACTCAGTTGACTGTTGACAAGGCTGAATGTCAGCACAAAAGCCCTGAAGTTGTTCTAAACCTCTCAGGACTATGCCCTACTGAAACACTCCATTTCGGTGATGGCAGATGTCAGGGAAGAAATAGCCCCATAAGTAAAAGGGGGAAAAAAGAAATTCAATCATATGATTTCGGATGGAAAATTTGTAGAAATTATCTGTTTCAAGGCCCTGATGTTCAGAGGGGAAAATGTGAGGGACAGGGAGGTTCAGTGCTGTGAATTATGTCACACAGCCATTTGGCCAGTGGCCGAGCCAAGAATTCTCCCATGTTTGTTGATTCCTGGGATCTTGTTCTAACTGATGCACCAGGCAGCCTCCTCAACATGGACTGCAACAGGTCACACACAATTCAGTATCACTGAGGTATGTTTCCTCCTTGGCAAAAGAATGCAGCCACCTGATTCCATAAACAAAAATAATATACATAAAAAGAAGCCATTTTTCTACTTCATTCTTTTGCTTAGAGATGAACTGAGATGCCTTCTTTCAAAGGCACTGAACTTGATATTACCATTTTCAACTGAGATCGGCTAGAACACTGAGGCCTTGCCAAGGTCTGAGGCAGTGCCCGTCTCCCCCTTGTCTGTCTATCCCAGCTTCTCTTCAAAACTTCCCTTCTTGAATTCGGCAGCGTTTCTCATCAAGCCTCATATCCTTCCCCCGACTGCAATTGAAATACCAAAAACATACACTTTGTGAAAAGAAAAAAGTAATAAAAGAACAAAATCAAGGATGGTGAGTTTTTTTTAAAATACTCTTTGTCTGAGTCATATCTTTCATTAGAGCTCAAAGAACTGGGTCTTAATTCAAAGTTGGTTTCTGATGCTGCCTCCAGCTCACACAAAGCGTTTAAAAGCTTCTGTTCCCACCATGTTTCCTGGCAGGATATAATTCTGTCTGCTCAGAAAAAACATAATGAAAGAGGAGCATTTACCTACTCCTTGGCTGATGTTAAGATAGTCTTCCTTAATTTCTGCCTTAGAGTGTTGACCTCCTACACTTCACCCAACACCCAGCCGAAACTCTCTCTGCCACACCTCTTTGGGACCAGTCATGGAACCCACCTACTGTGCCTTATCTGTTTTTCTCCATTGTGGGTGGTTTCCAGGAGCAATGTTTTCTTCTCAAAGACTTTCAGCTTCTCAGGGATTAATACATTTGTGCAAGTGCTTTCTTTACTACTGCTCCAGTTTGTTGTATACCCACCTCCATATTCTCCATTTACACACACAGCTGAAAGATCTAGAATCCCTATGTCAATAAAACTTCAAGAATACTGATGAACTCTAGCAATAACACGGGTTTACAAATGTATGGTACTTAATGTTTAGCTATTAGATATTCTAACTTTTAAAGCTTTCATTTGGGGATATCCATTTTCATTTATAATTTTTGTACAGGTGCACCTGCTCCAGATTGTTAAAATTCTAGTCTCAGATCCACATAAGCAAAATTGATGTTGATTTTGAAAACATAATTTTGATTGCAAAGACTTGCCAAATAAATCTTCCCAGCTCTAGCAAATCAAATGATTCATGACCAGATCTTATTTATAATGATTTGCTGTATTCTGTTCAGTTTTTTCATTACATTCTCAATTCTCTAGTTCCTTGAATACACTTACTGAGTTATTATAATTAAAACCCACATCATAATATACTGGAATAATTTAAGTACTACTTATATGCCTATAACACTCATTTACCAATGAATCATTCTGATTCTTCTAGATAAAACTCTTCTTAATAAACCATTATTCTTTATTATCTCTATTGTTATTTTTGCACAAACTTTACTACATCGGGTAAACCTATTCATGCAAACTTACAATAAAGAGTATTTATTTGCCTTTCAGAATAGTACAAGAACCATTGATAAGAAATGCAGATCTTCTTGTACTAACAGATTTCACTAGAATATTTTTAATATGATTAGATCTAATCAATTAAAATTAAAGAAAATATTATATATCTTCAACTGTTACAGAAATGTAGTTTGTTGCAACTATTTACATATTGTTTTAAAAATAAGAAAATGATACAATTCATTTTTGAAGTCACTTTAAAATGAGCTTCCCTGATGTCTATTTCAGTGAGACATTGTTGTTCTTTAAAAACCAGTCTTAAGAAATGAAGAGATGGCTAGAAACTCCAACTCTCAATTAATTAAAACCCCCTTCCAGTGGTAGCTCTGGATTTTAAAGCTGTTGCTCTCTAAAAGCTGAATATCATGAATATTTGAAACACCAAAGACAAACATAAGCTTATAAAGAAGTATTACTGCTGCACAAATCTCTTGCTGTTATATGTGGTTTATTGCCAGAGCTAAATGCATGGACAAGAAGTGGTCCATCATTGGCCCACAACTTTCATGTTCATTTTGTTAGCTTAATGTGCTACTTTCTCTTATGGAATTAGAGTATGATGATGAGGTTTACAATAATTAGTCCTTAAAATACATTTACAGTCACTCAAAAGGGCCTTTCATTATTAAAGATAATTGTAACAAAAAAAGCTTTGTTTAAGTCATTCAAATCAATGTTCTTGAACTTGTCCTGTTTATATGCTGTGTTAGCAAACTGCCAGTGTTTTATAAATATTTAACTCCAGAGTTCTCACTACAAACCCCAAAATAAAACCTCTGAATCAGAATAAATTGTTGTCAAGTTCATCTTAGTAAATATAAATACTATCAATGTCTTGTTAGCAAGGATTAATACTCTACAATTTAAGTGGAACCTCTTTAAATAAACAAAAAATCATGAACTGCTGTCCCAGAGTTTAAAATTGCTTTATCACAGAAACAAAGAACTGAGTACCACATGTTCTCACTCATAAGCGGACCCTGAACATTCACCATAATACTATAACAAAGGGATTGGAAGTAGCTGGAAACTGCTGTGAGAGGTGGGCACATAACATTAATAAGGGTACCTGATCTCAAACCAGGCAAAGTGTGGACCAACGTGAGACCCAAACTTTACCTATTCGATGACCACTTATATAACTAATCCTGAATTTTACCCCACATCTTAAAATTTAAAAATTTGAAAAATAAAATTAACATGTAGTAGAAATCCTATACAGAATAAAATGTTGTGACCATCTCAAATAAAAATATTGTAAAAAGTTATTCACTAGACATTGCTTAGTGATATGTCAGCATAATTTTTTGGCTCTATTTCATTTACAATTTTCTTATAAGCTTTAGTGTTTTTATCTTTCATTATAGAACTATAATCATACAGCACTACTTTTATAGGAAATTCTTCTCTTTTTTCTTACAATTTATTTCATTCCATTCCTAAAGGTCACTATGCAACCAATCTAAAAGAACTAAGATATCCCAAAGTCTTTCATATTAGGTTTTAGAATGCAGTTTAACTTGCACTTAAGCCTGAATTTGATCGATACTCTGGTAACATATTTCTAAAAAAAAAGTTAAACACACGAAAGCCTAATTCATCAGGATTGGAAAACTTTTCAAATTCTTTTCATTGCTGAATTCATCTGACAATTATTTTTCCTGCCAATAGTGTCAGCCTTTTTAGATAAATCTGCAAGCCAAGGAAAAACATCTTTTCATTTCTGGGAAAGTGAATAAAGTGTGGGAATGGTTAACCCTTTTAGATACTTAAGCTCAGAAAGAAGTAAGGCATGCAATATTCACCTTGAGAGAAGAAATAATTCTCTCAGGAATGAAGCTAATATTTTGATAATTATCAGTTATAAGATGGTCTTTGTGCATTTTGCTTAAGTCTAGTGATTTAACTTAGATTAAGCATTAAAAGGAAAGTAACCATAGGGTTTTAACATTTATAACTATATGATAATTCCAAGGCCCAACCTAATCTTCTGTAAAAGAGGGCAACAGCATATTTTTGGGTTAAGATTAATTAATAACAGCATACATAGATCTAGCAAATATTTAACTCATTAAAAGGCAAATCTGCCCAGGCATGATGTCTCACACCTGCAATTCCAGCATTCTGGGAGCTCAAGGCAGTGGGAGCACTTGAGACCAGGAATTTGACACACACCTGGGCAACATAGTGAGACCCTGTCTCTACAAAAATAATAAATAAATAAATTTAAAATTTAGAAAAATAAATAAAAGGTAAATCTTAATACGTGGGGAACCCCTCCAAAATGGAATTTTTTAATAAAAAATTGTGCATTTATTCTTACATGCTTAAATTTCAGTCACCTTCAAAGCACTCTCTGATGTGATACATCTATGGAGACGCTTTTTCCACTGCTTAAAACAGTATTTGAGCTTGTCAGTTTTGATGCCTTTTAGTGCTTCTGCCATTTGGGGCAAAACGTTTCCCTTTGAGGATTTTTTCGTCTGAGAAAACTCAGCACAGTGTGGACTAGTGGGGGAAGCCTGTACTGCAAGGGACCCCACCCTCCAAAAGATAATTCTGGATTTTGGGGGCCCCCACTTCGTATAGGAGTCAGGTTTAGAACAGAGGTGGGCAAACCTTCTTTTAATAAAACATCAGATAATAAGTACTTGAGGCTTTGCAGGCCATAGTGCTGAACTGCAGATACTCAGTACTACTGCTATCATGTAGAGGCGTCCATGGGCAGAGCAACATGAATGGGGTCAACACATAGGTAACAGAATATATGTATGGCTGTGTCCCAGTGAAACTTTCTTTACAGAAACTTGGTGGGGCAGGTTTGGCCTATGGGTTATAGTTTGCCAATCCCTGGTTAAGAGAATAAACAACAAACCACTTGTGTAACTGCCTCCCACTTAAGAAGTCTTCAAGATTTCTTAAAGATAATTAAGAAATAAATGTTTTAAATCTGGTATTCCTTTTTGGGGGTATCTATCCAGAGGAGAATCCTTTGGAGATAAAAGAAAAACCAGGGGACATGGAAGAAACAGGCCCTGAAGACGACGAAAGAAATGAAGAGACTGAGACAGACCAGAATGAAGGCCAGAGTCCCCGTGAGCCTGAGGAAGGGGAGGAGGAGATGGACACAGGAGCTGATGGCCAAGATGCAGCTGAACATCCCGAGGAAGAGGCAGGGGAGCAGCAGCCGTCTCAGGAGGAGCAGGACCGGGAGGTCGATGAGGAAGGGCAACAGAATGGCCCTTCTGACCAAGGCCTCCAGCCCCAGGTACTGTGGAACGTTGACGATAATCACGAGAAGGGGGAAATCGCCTCTGTTCCCACTGGAATCTCTTGTAGGATACTCTCCCGTGTCTAGGTGGTGCCACCAGGAGTGCTGAGTTGTCTGAAGACCCTCTTGCTGTTCCCCCGGCCCGTAGAGTTCCTTCCGTGAGAGGTGGGAGCCCACTTGCTGCAGGGTGTGGAAAGCTGTGTTTGGTTTCTCCGCAGAAGCAGGAGGAAGAAGGGGAGGACTCTGACACAGAGGAGCTGATGCCAGAGGCCCAGGAGAGGAAGGAGCAGGCCTCCGGCGGGCAGACTGGGGTGGAGACCATACAGAGCACTGAGGCTGTGGAGCTGGCCGGGGCCGCACCCGAGAAGGAGCCAGGCAGAGAGGTGAGGGTCCTCGCTGTGGCGGCCAGCGGCCTCTCTCCTTCCTGTCTCAGTTGCATTCTCGTGGCTAGTAGCTGCTTTATCTTTGGTTTTTTATTTGTCTTGTTGATGACATGTAAAAGGTCATATCCCATTCTTTGAGGAAAGAATTATACAGTCATGTGTTGCTTAACGATGGTGATACATTCTGAAAAACGTGTCATTAGGCGACTTCGCTGTTGTGTGAGTAGCACAGGGCATCCTCACGCACACCAAGACAGCAGGGCCTACTGCACACCAGGGCTGTGCTGTGGCCAGTTGCTTCCAGGCAACAAACCTGCACAGCATGTTACTCTACTGAACACTGTAGGCTGTTGCAACACAGCGGTTAAGTATTCATATATCACAACATAGAAAATATACAGGAAAAATGTGGTATGAACTGGTACAGCCTAAAGACATGAGCTGTCTTTCTGTGGAGCATGACCCTATACTTATTTTTATACACCTCCCAGGGCAGACCTCAGAACATGTGCTACAGGCTGAATTTCAGTGATGTATATAATAAGAATAGTCATTAGACTGGTCATTCTCCTGATGGGAGAGTCAGGTTCATGTTTGTCAGAAACCTCCCAAGAAGGCAGCGCTGAACTTAGACTTCATGCAGTGTGTGCCTCTGTGGTGCTTTCTTTTTCCTTGCTCTTCGCCAGGCTTCCAAATACTTTATTTGAAAAGCAAAACACGTCTTCGTTCCCCGACCTGCAGTGGCCACAGTTCGGGTTGCTAGGTGCTGGGGAGAGGATTGATGGTGAGAGGCCTGCTGGGTTCAGAGGCGATCTGGGCAACTTCTGTGGCCTCTTTGAGCCCGAGTGTTCTCACTGATAACAACCACCACATATCCCACGACCACCACCTCCACGATCACTCACTGAGCACCCACCAGGCGTCAGGTATTTTCACTACTTCAGCAAGTCCTCACAGTATCCCCGTGAGATATTCTGTTTTCTCCGTTGTGTATTGGAGGAGAATGAGCCTGGATAAAGAAAGTTAAGTACACAGCTGGTTGGTGATGAAGCTTAGATCTGTCCCGCCTTTGGAGTGAGCCTAACACTCCTGCAGGCGAGGAACTAAACAGCCTTGTAAAGCGAAGGCCTCTGGTGAGTAACAGAGCCCTGTACTAGGCACTCCTGTAGGTCAGGCCTTATCACAGTGCGTTCCAAAGCAGGTGAGAGTGATGACAAGACTCTGAGATGATAACAGCGGTGAGGAAAGTTCTGCTCGATGCAGCACAGCAACCAGGCGCTTATAATGGCTTCCACTACCTTGTTCTTTCAATGCTTGGATTTTCTAGGAGCACGGGAGTGGAGCCGCAGATGCAAACCAGGCAGAAGGTCATGAATCCAAATTCATCGCCCGCTTGGCCTCCCAGAAACAAACCAGGAAGAACACACAGGTTTCTATCACCCAACTAAACCTAGGTGACGGCTGCATGTGAAAAAAATGCTCTGCATGTCACACGGTGGTTTAAAAACAAACAGAAAATGCCAGCCTCCCAGCCTTGGCTGTCCCACTGGGCATGACAGCAGCCTTGGAGAGCAAACCAGGACGGTGGGACTTTCCCAGCGCAGTCCCGTCACAGGGCTGCTTCTCTCCCCTGCCTCTGTTCCCGCTGTGGGGCCTGAAAGCCCAGCACCAGCCAGTCTCATCCTTTTCTTCGCTGTTCACAGGTTGTAGCTTTCAAAAAATTAAATGTTGACCAGGCTCGGTGGCTCAGCCTGTCATCTCAGCACTTTGGGAGGCTGAGGCAAGTGGATTGCCTGAGCTCGTGGGTTCAAGTCCAGCCTGGGCAACTTGGCGGGACCTCGTCTCTATAATAAATCAAAAAGTAGCTGGGTGTGGTAGTGTCTGTAGTTCCAGCTACGTGAAAGGCTGAGGCAGAAGGGTCACCAGAGCCCAGCAGGTCAAAACTGGGGTGGCTGCGAGTTTGCCACTGCACTTCAGCCTGGGCGATGGAGTGAGACTCCAACTCAAAAAAAAAAAAAAAAATTAAATTTTGTGCTGGGTATGGTGGCTCACACCTGTAATCCTAGCACTTTGGGAGGCTGAGGCAGGAGGACTGCTTGAGTCCAGGAGTTTGAAACCAGTTCAGGCAATATAGCGAGACCTTGTCTCTTAAAAAAAAAAAATCAAAAATTAGATATGGTGGCCCATGACTATAGTCCCAGCTCCTTGGAAGACTGAGGTGGAGGGATTACCCAAGGCTAGCAGGTAGAGACTGCAGTGACCGCGAGCATGCCACTGCACTCCAGCCTGGGTGACAGAGTGAGACTCTGACTCAGAAAAACAAAAAAGTATATCACAGAGACTGTTCTGTGTAAGTAGACGAAGACTCATTTTTTAAAACAGCTACACTGGATTCCATTCTCATATGACTGCATCTGATTTGCTTAGCCTGTCCCCTTACGTGGACATTGTAGGCATCTTGAGTCTCTCTGTCATTGCAGACACGGCTGTGATTTGCTTGCTTGCATTTCCCACAGAGTTTTAAGAGGAAGCCGGGGCAGGCTGACAATGAGCGCTCCATGGGTGATCCCCGTGAGCGTGTGACCAAGAGGCTGAGGACGGTGGATGCAGACAGCCACGCAGAGCAGGGGCCGGCCCAGGCCGGGGTGGAGGAGGCCGACGCCTTTGAGCACATTAAGCAGGGCAGCGACGTGCATGACGCTCAGACCTACGGTACGGTGTGCGGAAAGCCCCTTTTGCTCACTGAGCCCTCCGGGCGAGCTTTTGGTGTGTGACGTGAGCCTGCCCAGTGTTAGTACAAATTCATATGGGGACGGGGAGGGAATGCTTTTGGAATGATGATACATGTGCAGAAACACAGTTTCGTTTGGGGACAGAAGTATCCATAGCCAAGGAAGATGCCCGGGGTTTCTGAGATTATGATGAGCTTTTAAAATGTCCTTGATACTGTCATCCCGGCACTTTGGGAGGCGGAGGCGAGAGGATTGCCTGAGCCCGGAGGTTCGAGACCAACCTGAGCAACTTGGTGAGACCTGGTCTCTACAATAATTCCCATAAACTAGCCTGGCGTGGTGGCGTACATCTGTAGTTCCAGCTACTTGGAAGGCTAAGGTGGAAGGATCGTCTGAGCCCAGCAGGTTGAGGCTGCATTGGCTGTGAGCCTGGGTGACAGACTCCAGCTCAAAAAAAGAAAGCCCAACTAAACACCCTATTTGTGTGGTTGCATGCACAGTTCCACTGTAAGAGGCAGGGAACAGGCAGTTACATCAAGAGGTCAGCAGGAAATCTTGGGCACAGCGATGTCTCCAAGCCACATAGCTGGTCAGTGGCCGAACAGGCATTAAAATTTCGGAAGCTAGAAATGACAGAAACCATAGCCCACTCATCATCACTTTGTTCTGCAAAGACCTGAGTTTTCTGTGTGTGTCCTTGGTTGGCAGATGTGGCCAGCAAGGAGCAGCAACAGTTGGCCAAAGATTGTGGTAAGGGTCAGGAAGAAGAGGAGACAGAGGACGTGCTCATGGACACCGAGGAGCACGAGGAGCTCAGAGCAGCAGACGTGGAGCAGCTGAAGCCAGAGCAGGTCACGTCGGCCAGCACAGCAGCCTCTGGTGAGTCCTGCTGGTAAACAGAAGCCCCTCCTCAGCTCTCCATTTAGGCACTTCTCTTGCACTTAGTCTGGTCTGGTGCTCAGTTCCATGTCCGAACCTGTGCTTAGATGAAGAATTTGCCTGTACGAATTTCACCATATTTGTTGGGGAGCGAAAAGGTGGGCAGGTGTCATGTGGTAATGTCCTTCAAGGAGGCCCCTGAGACTTGGCTTTCTGGCAAAATCCCTTTAGTCCTTTTTAAATATATGTAGGGAAAAACCATAATTTGCTGCAGCTATGATGAGAAGGTGTATTCTTGATTAGAGAAATTATGTTTTTCGATTGTATACAAGTACCTAATATTAGCCTAACATGCAGTAAAATATTACAAGGAAGAAAATGAATGTGAGGAAGCAACAAACTCCCATTTCATAGCTAGCCAGGTTCTATTACCAGGCAATTTATTTATCGATTTAATGGGGGCATGCACTCCACACATCAGACAAATAACTTTCAGCAATAAACGCAAATTCAAAGAACTTGCCAGATCCAAAGGCTTTCCTTACACTTCATTCACTTCCTCTCGGGTGTTCGACACGGTCGACGGCTCTGCCATTATGTACAGGGAGAAAAACTCAGCTCTGTGGTCAGACTTTCCTGGAGTCAAATCTTGGCTTTGCCTTAATCGCCTTACGGTGAGGCAAATTATTCAACTTTTCTTTGCTTTGGTTTCCTCATCTGCAAAATGGAACTATAATTGTACTGATTGTAGTTTTTATCAGAGATCTACCTCCATGGTTTCAAGGATCACACAGTTCTGCAAGGCTTGCTAGGATAAACCACGGTCTCCCCAGTTTCCTCTCTCCAGAACATCACCTTCAACATCAGGGTGGGGAGGAAGGGAAACAGGAAACAAGAACTGGCACTGACTGTCTCAAAGAGAATGTGTTGGGGAGGGAATGAGTGACGTCTGATGAGGACTCTGTCGGTCTAGTGTAATTAGTGAAACGATGTCCTTCTATGAAAATAGGCTTTGATGAGATGGAGACGGAGATCCAGACTGTTAACACAGAGGAAGACCAAGACCCCAGGACAGACAGAACTCACGAGACAGAGAACGAGAAACCAGAAAGAAGCCGAGAGTCAACCATTCATACAGCCCACCACTTTCTCATGGACACCATTTACCAGGTGCCTCTACTAAAGCTCACAAATTACTGCTGTTATAAATTGACAAAATAGAATTTTAAATTGCTTTTAAATCTTTGTTTTTAGTACTTTATGGAACATCTGGTTGTTTGGGGGTATCACATGCTCTGATCAAAATTTTGAATACCGTTGGTGTGACAGGCGTTCTTTATTTAAGCAAATGGCACCGTTCCTTAAGCACATGACACTGCTCCAACAATCTAAGAGTCACAGCACCCTGACCCGTCTGTGATAGTGGGTCTGGTCCTTGGCTTCTGGCTCTTATATCCCACTCTTTTTTCCATCCTTTGTGTGAGGAACCATAATTAACAATTTATGTGGTTAAATATAAAGAAGCTTGGGCTTAATGCCTGCATTTAAAGGAAGAGATGTTTGAGTTCTTTTTTTTAATAGTTAGAATTAATGGCAGTCTAGATTAATTAAAAAATGTTCTCATTATTGATGGCTTAATGTTTTGTTGGTTTTGTTTTACCGGAGTGGATTTACAAGTGTTTTTTTCTCCTTTATCCATATTGTCTCTAAAATGGGAAGCGAGGAAGGATGGTTGTCTGGCATCTTCTCATTGTGCCACTGATTGTGCCTAATTAAGTTTTGAATCTCAGGGGTATTTGACTATATACTTGGAGCTCAGACTACAGAGAGGAAGCTGACTGGCAGCAACAAGTGGGTGATGCCAACGCCTCTTATCTGTGGTTCTTTCTTCTCAGCCCTTTGTAAAAGAGGTCAGCGAGTTAAGGCAGGAGCTGGAGAGACAGCTGGAAGTGTGGCAGCCACACGAACCTGGAAACCCAGAAGAAGTAAGTCACTGTTTTTTCCTCATAAAATATCTTGACTTTTTTTGTTTTTTTAACATATGGCAAACTTAGTAGTTTCCTAGATCTAGTTATCTTTGTAAAAGGACCAGGCATGTGGAAAATGTAATTACAGCCCTAAACCTAAGTCTGCCATGGCTTTCTGCCTGCTTTGCCGCTTAATTGAAACAGGAACTGGTGTGTTTATCTTCTTTCGCTTCTGCTGCTAGCTGTGCAGTTGATGCAGTAGATGTGATAGTGGTTGAAAAATTGGGCCACTGCTTGCGAAGCTGTGGTGTGGCCATGTGCTTTTTGAGCTGTGGTCAGGCCATGTTTCCTTAAGCTTTGGCCCCCCTTCCCTACCTTGGGGAGGTGAATCTCCTCTTTCTTTCTCTGTGACTGACTTTCTAAATAAACTATATTTTCTAATCTAAAAAAAAGAAGAATTGGACAAAACTGTGGTGTCCCGAGAAGAGGCTACGTGGATCACTGCCAGCTGACTGAATGTGGTAGTGGAGTTACTGAAAATTTCATTCGTGGTGACTTAGCATCCTAAACATACTGTATATGTACAGTATTTTTATTTTGTATCTGTTGTCATCCCACTGCATACATGTATTGAGTGCTCTGCTTAATTGGCATAAAAGTCCAGGAAGTGAGCACACTGTTGAGTATCACTTTTGCTTTTGAAACATGACCGAGAGCCCACGAGTAAGTGGCTGGCTCTGCCCGTGCCAAAATGACCCATTTACATCTCCCTCCCCCTACGAAGGGTGTGTGTTAAACTCTTGTAGGTAAATATGAATAAGGCATTGGTTTGGGCAGGAATTCCGATAATTAACTGCCCAGTTTCATTCTCACTTGGAAGTGGGGGTTGTGGCTTTGGTGGAAGGGGAGACTTTTTTTTTTTTTTTTTTTTTTTTTTTTTGTGTGGGTGTCTCACGCTGTCGCCCCCACTGGGGTGCAGTGGCCGCGCCCGGCCACCCCAGCCGCCCCCAGCTGGGCTCCAGCGAACCATCCGCCGCAGCCGTACGTGTAACCGGTACGACAGGGG
>CAUYQG010065850.1:0-51817 GCA_963574415.1 Tarsius wallacei | reverse complement strand
GCAGCCTCGACCTGCTGGGCTTCGGCGATCCTTCCACCTCAGCCTTCCAAGTAGCTGGAACTACAGGCGCACGCTACCATGCCCGGCTAATTAAATAATGCATTTTAATCATAATTTGGTAAACACTAATTTGCCCAATTCATTAAACAGTTTGGTATAAATTTGATCCAAATTAAAGAGCTCCTTTAAAAATATCTAGTTATATTTGATGCAAGTCTAAGATTATCTAGAAACACAGAATAATATAGAATTTTGGGAATAGGATATACACATTTCTAATAGTTTACCAGGCCATCTGGGCAGCAATTCTAGAGGAGGAATTGGAGTAGTTATTCAAGAGTAGGAGAAGTAAAGTACTTGTAGGCTTGAGTCTGTGGCTCCTATATATTTGCCACGAACAATTGTGCCTCCCCCCAAAAATTCGTATGTTGAAGCCTGAACCCCCAGTGTGCTTGATGATAGGGGTTTTAAGGAGGTAACTAAGTTTAAATGAGGTCATAAGGTTTGGACCCTAACCCAATAGATTGATGTTTTTGTAAGAAGAGAGAGAGACAGCAGAGTTCTTGCTCTTTCTAAGAGTGCAGAGGGGAAAGGTCACTTGAGACTATAGTGACAATGTAGCCATCTCAAGCCAGATCAGATGTTGGTGGCCATTTTGGGATTTTCCCCTTACCTTTGCTAGTTGATCTCACAGACAGTTAAATTTACACGACATCTTCATGAACTAATTGAACTTATTCAATTTAAAAGAATAGTGAAACTTTGGTTGGTTTTCAAAGCACCTCCAACCTATGATATGTTCTTTTATCACATGGTCTTGTGCTCTCATAATTAAGATTTTGCCACCCAGAATGGTGGGCAACACAGAGATTTTAAACATTTCTTCCTCCATTTCTCTCTCTCTTTCTGTTTTTTTCCTCTCTTTTTTATGTTAGACAGTCTACTTGTGAACAAAAATGGTATAAGGAAAAAAATAATATTCACAGAAACAGATGAAGCATATATGTCTTTTAAAAAGCTATCACAATCTGTCATATAATTTGCAATTGTTTCCCATGTTTATTTTTTGACTTTACATTAAAGAAGCTGACACTTCTGTGGCCTTGGAACTAGACCCTGGCTTCCAGGAAAAGTGATTTTTATGGCAATTAGATGGCTTAGAGAAAAGCTTTTAACAACTCAGAGCTTGTCAGACAAGAAGATATTATCTACAGTCCTGTGAAAATTTCATTATTACTTCTTATTCATTTGGGAAGATAATGCTCATGGGAAAATGCCATTATTGTGTGTATTAATACTTTAGATCTGCACAAACAATTATGTCATAACTTCTCTAAGCCTGATCAAGCTAAAGGTTGAGATTTGGGAATTATTACTTAAGGAGGAATAAATCAGAACAATATCTCAATTATATTTTTTCAGAACTTAATTTAATCAACGAATTGCTTAGTCAATCATTTGCTTATTTACTTTTGTTTATTAGGTAACTATGTTATACATAGCACTATGGAAAAATATAATAAAAACTAAACTATGATATGACTAGTGAAAGGACATAGCATGAATTTAATAAACCGAATGGGCAGCCATTTTAACATTCCCTAAATCTCATGTTTTTCTAGCAGTTCACTTAACTTACCCTCTAATCACCAGCCAAGGACAGAACTGGTTTCTCAGAGATAGCTATTGACAATTGCTTTACAATCCCCCCTCCTTGTTACTAATTAGTTTTCCTATTCCAAGCATTTTCCTTTACCCATAGGATCCAAGTTAACCTAATCAGCCCTTCATGACTTACCTGACACAGACCCCCACCACCATGACAACAGACATGTGACTAACCCACCTATCTGCCTACTGTCCACCACCTGATGTCAGTACCTGCGCTTACCTGCCCCTTCCTGACGATGTGGATCAGACCACTAGATCAGACCACTACCCAATCACCTAATGACCTTCCCCAATCAAAGGAAAGTATTTAAAGGACTCAATCAAGAGCAATCAGTGACCATTGCTTTACTAGACTCTGGTGTGGCATGTGCTCTTTGAGCTGTGGCTACCGCCATGTTTCCTAAGCTCTGGCCCTCTCTACTACCTTGAAGAGGTGACTCCTCTGTCTCTCACTTGCTTTCTTAATAAACGGTATTTTCTTTCTTTCCTTTTTTTTTGAGTTGGAGTCTCACTCCGTTGCCCAGGCTGGAGTGCAGTGGCACACTCACGGCCACTCCAACATTGACCTGCTGGGCTCTGGCGATCCTTCTGCCTTCACCTTCCAAGTAACTGGAACTACAGGTGAGCACTATCACATCTGGCTAATTTTTCTGATCTATTGTAGAGACAAGGTCTCGCCAAGATGCCCAGGCTGGTCTCAAACCTGCGGGATCAGGCAATCCACTCGCCTTGGTCTCCCAAAGTGCTGGGATTACAGGCTGAGCCACTGAGCCTGGCCAACTGATATTTTATAATCTAACTTCTGTGCAATTCTTTGCATCTTTCACGTGACACCAGATCGCACACCAGACACCCACTCTCCCAGCAGCCCGACTTAATATTCTGGAGGCCCCGCTGGGATTGTATCTAACAACCAGGAATAGCTTAATGTAAGTCATTATCCTTCCAATATTTTTAGGGTAAATAGGTGAATTTTGATATTTTTTCTTAAAGTGGGTCTTCTTTTGAAGCCATTGGTGATTTTAGGCTTTTCTTGACTTTTGTTCCAAAAGGCATATTACTTTGGCTTTGGATTTAATTTTACCAAGTTTTGTTTTCCAGCTTTATAATAAACCACAGACCTCATTTCCAAGGGAATAAATCATAAAGATTGGATAGTAGATATTCATATTTTAGTTCCTAAAATGTCCTTTAGATGTCTCTGTTTCATATCTCATGTGGACTCATATAGGAGGCCACTGGGAAAGACATTGCCTGAAGCTGACTTCCTGACAAGTTGAATTTGTCCTCAAAGGACAAACAAGGCTCTTTGAAAACAGAATTTGACAAAGTTAATGAAAGAAAAATATAGATGATGGCATGAAAATACATTATTACTACTTCATAATATTTTTATAAGCCCAAAAAATCATCTATATTGGGGAGATGTCCTTTTCTACTTAGCTTGCAGGCAATTCTGTTGCATAATGCAAATTTAACACTATTTGGTTTTGTAGTACAACTTGTGTTTTTATTAGAGGATATTCATTCAAATTGATCTAAGATGAATCTTGAATGAAAAATTAGATCTACAGATTTCTTCCTTCTGTGACTAATCTTTTTAAGGGCTATAAAATATTGAAATGATATTGCCTTATTATATATGTGTGCACATGTCTCAGAAATTTAAACATGCTATGATATGGTGATATGTTTGAGAAAAGAAAAAAGGCATCTGAAAATGTTTCTAGACTTGTAGTTAAATGTTGTGAATTTAATACACACACTTTACCTCCTTGTCTCTACCAAATCCTAACTAAAATTATATTAAACGAATAAAAAAATGCACAACCCAGTGGACAAGGAGAACACAAGAAGAAATAAAAAAGATCACCAACATTTTGACAGATGAAAGATTAGGACAGAAGGTAAGTGCCTGCAGATGGGGGAGATTTAGAAGCAGGCACAAAACTCCAGAAGGCACCAAGCACCTCTGAAGGAGAAGTTAAGAGTGGAGACAAAGTCAAGACGTTTGTTGGAAGGTTTGTAAGGAACAGTTCATTCCCTGCAATATTGTCCAAAACATTGGCAAGTCTATCAACCACTGCCCTCCAGTCCCTGTAGAGCATAGAAGGTTTGCTTCCTGGAATTATTGTAAGTCCAGACTTTGTGATATCAGGAACAGTAGAATAAAAAATAAGATGAAAAATTTATAAAACAGAACTTATGTGAACATCTGCTACTGTATGTTGACAAACTTTAGCCTTTCACCCTCTCAACAAACAGAATGAGGGCAGCCATGGCTTAGATTCCAACGGCAGTATATTGGTGGATTTCTTTCCAAAGTATTTGATTGACTCAATAGAAAAGATCTACAAAGTCTGGCATTTTTGAGTCCTGATCACCCTGCAACACAGCTCACCAATTAAAATGTTTTGTCAGTCAGATTGGTCAATTGTAAATGTAAACAGTATCCAAGGCCCACTAGACATATGGAGAAAGTATTTCATTTGAAAGTTAGAGGCAAGAATGAGATGAAAAGAACTCAGAGGAAGTAAAGACAGTGTAGGAACAGAAGAAAAAACTGATAAGATAAATACCCTTAGGGACTCAGGAAACACATTTTACTCTTGAAGCAATAACAGGAAGCTATAAAAATTAAGAGAGTCATAAGAAAAAGATTTTTTAGCAGAAGTAAAATACTTAATAGAAATATAAAAGATAAAGTGAAGACTCAGAAAACTGGGACAAAAAGGGAGAGATAAAGTAAATAGAAAAGAAAATATTATTAAAAATCATGGACCAAGTCAAGGACAAAACATTCAGCTATTAGGTCTTCAAAAAAGAGAATAGAAAGCAAATAGAGGGAGGAAAAAAAACTCCTTAATGATATGATGTGAGAAAACATCTGTGTTGAAAGATTTGATTTTCTAGGTTGAGAGTTCTCTGAATGCCCAAAAATGAATGGTAAAAAAATCTACATCAACATATAACATGATGCCATTTCAGAATTGTGAGGATACAAGATGATCCTAAAAAACAGCCAGGCAGAAATAACAGGTCACATTAAAAATATGGTAATAAAACAATGGATAAGTCCCTTCAAACTTGTGAGGACAAATGAATTGCAACCCAGAATTCCATACTCAACCAAGCTATCAATCAACTGTAAATGTAGAATGATATTTTCAGATATATGGGATCACTTAAAAAGGTATCTTTTGCGCACTTTTTGTCAGGACTCTATTATGGCATATGGTCCACCAAAAAGAAAACCCATAAAAAAGAGAGGAAGCCTCTGCATCCAAGTAAAAGGGCTATACAGCAGGAGAGAGTTCATGGTGTAGGAATGTCCCAGGATAATAGTTGTGTAACAGATCTGAGAACAATCAGTTCAGGGTAGAAAAATTAGCCCAGAAACCTTCAAGAGGTATGTTTCCCAACTAAAATCAGAATTGATACATTACCCAATGCTGTGCTTTTGACAGCTGAAAATTATACAGCTGAAAATTATAGTCCCAACAAGCCCAAATCAGGGATGTACAAAACACTATTTTTGTTTTCCATTGTCCATCTATAATTTCCCAGTAGTGAGAGTTCTCCCCCCTTTTCTTATGGATAAGAAGTCTGCATGACCTATTGGCTCACTCCTGGAAAATAAAAGGCTGTGGAGGCATAAACAGGCTGGCTGTTCACCAAGTCTTTCTTTTACTTCCTTTGCACAAAGATAGACCATGCTTCCCAACCTCTCTTGCTGTTTGGTGTGGTTACGTGACTGGGTTCTGGCCAATATAATTTAAGAGGAAATTACTTGAGATACTTGGGGAACCTACTCATAAAAATTCCTGATACAAAATGCTTCATGTTTTCTCTCCCCCTCTACAGATTCATGAAGAAATAAACTCAGTGTTCCAAAAAGCTATGTCGATGATGGTAGAACCATAAGATGGAAAGAGATGGGGTCTCTGAATCACTGGTTGGTGTGCAGAGCATAGCCGCCTGCCATTCAAGAATAGGCATTTCACATGGTCAAAAACAAACAAAAAACTCGCTTATATTGTCATGCCATAATAAAACATTTAGCAGATAAGTCCCCTGAAGCTTGAGAGATTGTAGGACTGGCAACAGACAGGTTCATTGGGGCACAAGGGGCAGTTGGTGAGCTGTTGGGCAGTAAAGTATTTCTTCTGGTGGAGGAGACGGTTTGGCAACTCTCTTTGCAATGTCATATTTAATATAGTGTGGTGACAGCTGAAGGTTCCAACTTAATATTAAAAAGGCAAAAATCACTATTTCCTCAGCTTTCAATTAGACTCTTCATGTTCACTTCTGACACCAAATGTGGGTATGTGTGTGTGTGTGTGTGTGTGTGTGTGTGTGTATGTGTGTGTGTTTTTCTCTGTGTGTTTTTCTTAGAAGGCAGACCATATTTCTGCTCATCCTATGGCTCTGGGGAGAGTTTGGAAAAAGAGGGATAGGCATTACCATGCACTTCCAGAAAAGTCTTACTAGAAAGAGATAAACTCAGGAAAGAATTGACTGTTTCGAAAGCAGGAATGAAAATGCCAAGAGCAAGGCCGGACATGTGGGCTCTTGAAGTTGAGACCTTTAATTTCAAATATACTCTCAATATGTCAATCAGAATATTGAGTTCCAGACTACAAACAAAACTGTGTTTGGTTTAATAAGCGATCTCCATGGCCCACCTGAGGTGGACCTGCTGCTGTCTGTGGGAGCGGGGCAAGGTGCTTGTTTTAAAATCCTCTTTGCCCATTATATGCCACTTGTAAGTTGTTATTACCAGAGCTCAGAGAGTGGAAGGGGGAAGGAGGCAGGGGATTTTCGGCTAGCTCTGACACGGTTGTAAGATGGGCAGATGCTGGGAGCTGATTTTTCTCTTTGGGTTTCTTTAGTGGCTTCTCAGGGGTGTTACCCTGCTGGGCCTGTCTGGCTGTGACACCTGTGGTACAGGCTGCCTCTCTTGTTCTCTCTTCAGCCCCTGGGTCTAGCGAACCATATCCCCTGTCTCTTTCTGTTACAGGCTCATTACCCTTTCAGAGAGCTCTCTTGGGCAGACCTCTCCCTTGAGGTCCTCATTTCCTTCACCAGACGAAATACTTTATTCCCCTGGCCCAACAGTTCCCAACTGCCTTTCCTGCTCCTCCTGCCCCAGTGAACCTGTCTGTTGTTGCCAGTCCTACAGTCTCTCAAGCTCCAGGGAACTTATCTCAAGCTCTCCATTTTGAAGCCCTTTTTGCAAAGGATAGCAGCTAATCCGTTCCTTTGGAGAAGATGAATTTCATATCCTAGTGTACCTCACCCGTGGCCCCCAATACCTCTTCATAAATCTTGTGCTTATCTCCAATCTTTTGGCCCTTTTTTACCCTCTTGCGGTTTTGAAGCTGCTTGACTGGTTCTCTGATAGCACATTTAAAAAAAAATCCACATTTTGGTTGGGCAGTTCTCTTTGGAATTTCACATTTAATATATTGTGGTGACAGCTGAAAGTTCCAACTTAATATTAAAGAGGAAAAAACTCACTATTTCCTATACTCTCAACTAGACTCTCCATACTTCACTTCTGACACCAAATGTAGGTATGGGTGTTTTATTTTTTTCTCCATATCAATTAATTCTCCAGCTCTCTGGACACCAACTGTGTGTCCTACAATTCAATGATGATACTATCCACTTGCAGTTAGTGTCATATCATAAGTATCGATTATGATACTATCCACCTACAAGACTGCCCTCCTCCTTACTTCAGATGCTAACGGCAAGTACTGGCTTTTCAGATTTCCCACAACTTCTGTCCAACTTGGCTACAAATTGAGAGTTCTCATGACCTCCGTGAGATTTCAAAACTTGCTCTGACGGCTCACAGAATTCAGAAGAATGCTCACTTAGCTTACTGATTCATAATAAAAGATATAGTAAACAATGCAGATGAATAGCCAGATGAAGCAGCACCTAGGGTGAGGTCTGAAAGAGTGCTGAAGGGAGGAATTCCCATTGCCACGGAGTTGGGGTGTGTAACCCTCCCAGCATGTGGACATGTTTACCAACCTGGAAGTTCTTCAAACTCTGTCTTTCAGGGACTTCAATGGAAACTTTGCCATGTAGGTATGATCAATTATTAACTGACTCTTCAATCCCTCTTCTCTCCCAGGAAAATGGGTGTTGGAGCTGAAAGCTCTAGTCATCACTTGGTGTTTCTGAAAACCAGCTTTCCATCCTGATGCTACTTAGGTGACTCCTGACAATTGCCTCATTCAAACACAGTTACTCTTATCACCCAAAAAATTGCAAAGGATTAGAAACTGTGGCAGGAGCTGGGGATAGAGATTGAATAACTGTTTTGTTATGTTACCAATTGTTACACTCTATTAAAAAAAGTATTATACCTCTGTTGGAAGACTGGGGAGAGAATTATAGACACAGTTATAGGCACAAAAAACCCCAATGATATAATAGGAATATTGAAAATTACACAATTTTAATTATTTATTTTATTTTATATTTTAAAGGTATATGTGATACAATTTAGGATTAGGTATGCAGATGGTCATAGTACAGGTAAAGTTTGGGCCTCACTTTGGTTCCCAGTTCACCTGGTTTGAGATCAGGTACCCTTATTGATGAAGTGTGTCCCTCCTCCTCCCTCCCCTGGCAGTTTCCTGCTACTGCCAGTCCCTTTCTTAAAGTATTATGATAATTGTTCAGGGTTCGCTTATGAGTGAGAACATGTGGTACTCAGTTATTTGTTTCTGTGATACATCACTCAGTATTATAGGCTCTAAATCCATCCAAGTTGCTGCAAAGTTCATGATTTTGTCCTTATTTATGGCTGTATAATATTTTAAATTCTACATGAAATGAAAAGTTGTATAATAAAGGAAACTAACTGCCTTCTTTCTATCCTACCCCTGACCTGACTACCACAAGCTACACCTTTATTTATCATCCAGAGAATATGAGTAAGGAGACAGGCCATCTTACCCCTAAATATTCTTTTTTTTTTTTAACAGAGTTTATTAACAAGAAAAAGAGAAGGAAAAAGGAAGATTCATGGCAGAAGGACCTGCCATGGGCAAATTTCTCAAAGAAAGAGTGCCACCCCTAGATATTCTTAACAAATCAACATCCTCTACTTAAAGGAGTGTGGGGGGTGATAAGCTCCATAGCAGATTGCCTATTCCAAATATTTATTCCAAAATATTAAAAATAGCTAAACAAAATGTATTCCTTTGTGTAATTTGGTATCTTTGTCCTTAAAAAAAAAAAAAAAGATTAGGCTTGGCTAACAGGCTTTGTCTTTCCCATTTCTAAAATTGGAAACTTCAATTTGAATCCTGAATCTGCTGTCCAGCTTATTCTTCCTGACATCTAATTATTCCACAAGTATAGTCAATCTTTTGCTGATTTCATGTGTGACATCCTGGAACATCGAAATTAGGGATGGCATGGCCAAATTGTCCCCTTAATCTTGAAATATGTTGTAAACCAAAAGTTGGAAGAAAACAAGCACATTCACAAATGAGAAAGGCTATGTCTATAACAATTCCCAACCTTTTTTTATCTGTAGAAAATGTTTATTTTGCAGGCTAGGGCTTTCCATCCATCAGAAAAAACGATTGCTAGGACTGTTCTCTGTTCACACAGGCAGGGTCATTTGCTCTACTTTCTGGGATGATGTCACTGTTAATAGCACATGCTGTGCTGTATAGTAATTAGTCTGTTAATGCCTGTTTCTTACTGTAGGGAAACTCCTTAAGATTAAAGACCTGCATTTTTTATGTTCTCATGTTTGAGAACAACATTTGGAGCACATGATTCAATAATGAATGAATGAACAAATGATTGAATGAATAAGTTAAAGAACACTAGCATGAACTCGAATATGATTTACGTTTGTCAGCATTTTGCATCTTGTAGCTGTTTATGTGTGTCTGTCTCCTCTGCTTGGCTGTGAGTCCAAGAGTGTGTGAACCTTGCCTCCTTTGTCCAGTAGTCTCAGCATTCAGCATGCGCTTAGTGCCTATAATGTGGTAGTTAGTTAATGTGCTTAAAATAAAGTAAGTGCATTAATTTGTAAGATTTGCAAGAATAACCCTCCTGTGTAATCTGTGTCTCATGGTTTCATTATGCCAATTTTGTTCTTTATCTTTAGGGACTTGAAAAAGTAGTTGAAATCTGAAAAATGTCAGCTTTAGGAGTCATTTCTCTGATAGCACGTTCACCACCTTCTGAAATAAAAAATTTTCTTTTTATATAATATATATTTTTCATTTTTAGATAACCAGTGTCTTAAATGAAGGCCATGTTTTACAAGGGCACTTAGAATAAGCCTTTTCTAAAACTGGAACTTTGGCTTATAAGTCCCAGCTTCTTTGCTCAATCAGTCCTGTTGGCGTTGAATGACTTAACAAGAATGCCTGAGGCTTATAGATAAAAGGACTCATAGAGCAAAGTTATTACATGGCCGTATTAATAAGTTAATACTTATTCAGATGTCCCTGGCACTAAGTAAAAAATAGATAAAATATTAGCATTCTCAAAGCCCCAATTCTATATCCACTCAAGTGTACTGCTCTTGTTTAACTGCAGCTTAGCATTGCTTGACATCAGACACATATCCAGTCTCCATATTTTTAAAAATTTATTTTATTTTAAAGATGTGGGGTACATTTCAGGATTAGGCATACAAGTGGTCATTGTACAGGTGAAGTTCGGACCTACCTTTGGTTCCAACTTTGCCTAGTTTGAGATCAGGTATCCTTATTAATGTTAAGTGTCTCCCCCGCCCTCCCCTGGCAGTTTCTGGCTCCTTCCAATACCTTTCTTATAGTATTGTGGTAAATGTTCAGGGTCTGCTTATGAGTGAGAACATATGGTACTCAGTTCTTTGTTTCTGTGATAAATCACTGAGAATGATAGACTCTAGATCCATACCTGTTTCTGTGAAGTCCTTATGTTTGTCCTTTATGGCTGTGCAATATTATATTGTATACATTACCACATTTTTTTTGATCCAGTCCAGTTTTGATAGGCAGTATAGCTGATTCCATGTTTTCACTATTGTGAATAATGCTGCAATAAACATGTATTTTGCAGGTATCTTTATTGTAGACTGTTTTAAATTCTTCCATACTCTATTTCCAGAAGGGGGATTGCCGGATCATAGTTCTTTTAGGAATTGCCACACTGTTTTTCATAGAGGTTGCACTAGTTTGCATTTCCACTAACAGTGTAGAAGCATTCTTTTTTTCTCTGCACCCGCACCAGTATCTGTTGTTTTATGTTTTATTAATGATGGCCATTCTTACTGGAGTTAGATGGTATCTCAATGTGGTTTTGATTTGCATTTCTATGATAATTAGTGAGACTGAGCATTTTTTAATGTGTCTGTTGACTGTTCATATGTCTTCTTTTGAGAAACGTCTATTCATGTCTTTTGCCCATCGTTTAACGGGGATGTTTGTCCCAATTTTCAGCAAAAAGAACAAATTGCTCTCCCTTGTTCTCAAGGCAGATCAAGTATCCAAAGGTCAACTCTCTCTTGCAAACTCTGGAACCACTGTCTGCTTCTCTGCACAAAGGACAAAAACCACTGGGAGGATACATTTTAAAAATCAGACTGTGAAAGGCAGTTGGAAATTTAGTTTGTCCTAGTTGAAAAAAAAATTAGTACATTGCAAAGCAGAAGTAAAAAAAAAATTAACATATCAAAACTGACTAAATCTGTCATGCTCAATTGTGCAGCAGAGCAAAATGAGAGGAGCATATTAGTGACAGTTGAGAAAAATGACTTTTCAAATTCAGTTTTTTATGAGAGTAATTTAGGAAGTGTAGTCTAAGAATCATTAAGTACAAAATGCCATAAACGTCAATGTGAGTTGTATTCTGCTTTTGTTTGGTTCACTGAGTGACATAGCATACCTTACATCTGATGAAGAAGCTCTTTTGGAGACTGCAAAGCAAAGGCATGAAAGCAAAGTCTGGAAGCAGCCGTGGGAGAGGGACCCGAAAACAAGATTTGGCCATCTTGTTGAGAAGCCAGTGAGAGCAAAGAGGAAGTCTTTGCTTCCAACTCATGAATGAAGTAACACAAGGAATCCCGTGAGCCAGCCATGCACCTCCTGTTGAAAAAAGTATAAGGGAATGTGGGCATTTGCAGTTAGCGTATGGGGGATGATTTGAAGCAGGCATGCAGGAGGGAGGAAAGAAGCTTGAATCACCAGGCTGTGACAGAAAGAAATGTGAGCCAAAATGCAGCTGTGGGCTCAGACTATTACATCAGTTGTTGCGTTGGGATGGGAGAATAAAAGACGCTCCCCCCCCCACGTCTCTGCTGAAAAGTTATGGAGTGTGAAGTGTGATCCCTTGTAAATATTGGTTTGAAGGTCTCACCAACTCTAGAGTTTAAAAAACAAGAAAATGCACTATAATTCTAAGATCCCAAGGGGAAAATATTTTTTATGAGTCCATGCTTGTTGAATACTTGCTGAGCTCGGAATAATATAACCAATTTAGCCTCTGTCCAGATACTTTCTATTTTTGACTGCCTTACGTTCATTTTGCCTCACTGGCACCATATACCTTGCTCTGAGAATAAAGCCCCAGCCCCTTACACTTGTAGTACTATAGAACAAAAGGTTATGGCCGTGCTATGTAATCTAGTCTTATCACAACTCTTCTTTTTTTTAGCAAACTTTCTTTTGTGGCCACATAGTTCTTCTAAAAATTGGCCCTGTTTGTCTCCCAGTACACACACACACACACACACACACACAGACCACATATGAAGGGTGACTACAAAAAATTCAGAATTTATTTATAAAAAAGTGTGTATTTATTCTTGCATGTTTAAACTTTAGTCACCTTCAAAGTACTCTCCGTTTGATGCAATACATGTATCAAGATGCTTTTCCCACTGCTCTAAAACAGGTTTTGAACTTCTCAATTTTGATGCCTTTTAGTGCTTTTGGCATTTTTTGTGTTACCTCTTCCACATCAGCAACACATTTTCTATTTAGGACTTTTTTCATCGGGAAACTAAAAGAAAGTTGTTCAGGGTGAAACTGGTGAATAGGGAGGGTGGGGCATGGGGATTTTGCTGCTGTTGGAAAAAAAAAGCTGTACCTCAAAGTGGTGTGGGCAAGTTGTTCATGTAAATCACCCATCATGAAATGGACAAGCACAATGAAGAATCTCCAAAAAAAAATTCACTGAAGCTAAATGCAGCCTCTCACAACAATGCTAGCTGGTACACTGATGCACATGGGTCCCTAGAAGAGCATTTACTAGCGGGGGAAGCCTGCACTACAAGGGACCTGCCCTCCAAAACATTTCATTTTTTGTGGGGGAGGGGTCTCTTCTTGTATATACTGGGAGAGGAAAGACGAGTTTCCTTTTTTTCCCTCTCTCTCATGCCAATGCATACTTGTTTCCTCATTTTTAACTCTCCACTCTTGGCTGCAGCATTGGTGAACAACCACTACTAATCTCACTGCCACATCAGGCTCTGTAAGGGACAGCCACTCCTCAGCTTTGCACCATTTTTTTTCTTTCATCCTGCTGCTTTGCTTGCATGACCTTGGCTCAGAAATGGAGTGGATTCGGCTGGCCCAGTGAAGGCAGTACATGGCCTACACAATGACTCAGTAGTCTAAGATGGGCCGGGGCAGAGGAAGAATTTCTGGTTAGGAAAACATAAGATGATAATTCATCATTCTTCTGTATTTAATGATGTAGAATCTATTTAAACGTTACATCCAGCTTTTCATTTATTCATTCATTCGCTCAATTATTGATTCATGAATCCATCCATCATATATATCCTGCATCACCTAATGACGGAAATAAGTTCTGAGAAATGCTTCAGTAGGCAATTTCTTCATTGTGTGAAAGTCTGCATGAGTACTGTCACGAACCTAAATGGTCTAGCCTACTACACTCCCAAGCTATATGGTATAGCCTATTGCTCTTAGGCTGCAAAACTGTATAGCATAATACTGTACTGAATACTGTAGGCAACTGGAACACAATGGGAAGCATTTGTGTATCTAAACTTATCCAAGCATGGAAAGGGTACAGTCAACTTATAGAATACAAAATTTTAAAAAATGGTATACCAGTAGAGGGTACTTATGAACGGAGCTTGCAGGACTGGTGGTGGCTCTGGGTGAGTCAATGAGTGACTGGTGAGTGAAAATGAAGGTATAGGACATCACTGTACACTACTGGAGACTTTGTAAACACTGTACACTAAGGCTACATTACATTTATAAAACATGCTTTCTTGAATAATAAATTAATCTTAGCTTTTTACTATATAACTTTAGTTTTTAAAAACTTTTTGATTCTTTTGTGATACCAATTCGCTTAAAACATGAACACAGTACTATATTGAACAGGAGGGGCGAGAGTGGGCATCCTTGTCTCGTTCCAGTTTTCAGGGGAAATGGTTCCAATTTTTGTAGAGATTTTTTTTTTTGCTTTTTTTCTTATAACTTTTCTGTAAAAAATAAAAAAATCTAAGAGATGCTACATTTAGAAAATATTCTCTTTAAAAGCAGAGATACAAGCTTCAATAATCCTTCAGTATAAGATATAAAGATTTGAATAGTTATTTTCAGTATTAAAGAATTTCTACTCATTAACAAAGTAAAATTGAAAATGAATTCTAATATTTTGAGAACATAGTAATAAATATTAATCGAAAAAGAAAAAATATTTGAAAAAAGTGTTTAATATTAGTAATACCAGCTTAATGTTTTGTTTGTTTGTTTTCTGACTTTAAGACAGATAAGCACAAGCTTCAAGTTTTGCAGAAAAATTGAGTTAATAGGATGCTGAGGTAAATCTGTTGGGATAAACTAGGCCCTTTAGTGAAGGTGATTTCTTAAGGTGGAAACTGTATTTGACTTCAATTCACCTTTTCTTTATCTTCCCACTGTAGTAACTTTAAAACTAATCAAATGAACCAAATTATAAACATGGATGCATGTTTAAAGCCTAGGTAATTAACATGGGTCATGGGTTTATGGCAAACAATAAACATCATTTCCATGATGGCATCAGAAAAGGGAAGGAAGATGTTAAATTTGAAAGCCCGGCCAGATATCCATCATTTAACTGATAACTGAAATATCTTCCATCCACACTAGTGTGTATTTTTAAAAAGTCATTCTATACCCTTGATAGCATTGCTTTTTACCCTCTCTAGATCTTATTTAATTATTCCTAAATTTATTATTCATCATTCAAAAACTCTAATTTATTACCTGTGCTATGCTAAATACTGGCAATGGATAAAACATATCTGTCCACTTTTACGCCACCATTTATGATCTATTGTGCTGGAATATGATATAAAAATGTATTAAAATAATCATAAATAAATAATAAACTACTAAATAGTTAAATCTTTGATTCAACATTTATTTTTGAAATTACTTTCATATTTATTTTTATATTAGTGATATTGTTCTCCACCAGAATATAGATAATCATAACATAATTCCTGGATAAACATACCTAAAACTATACCTAAGATTTTTGACACTTTTTATTTATGGTTTTCATTTATTAATAATTCTTTGTATTTTTCAAAAAAATGCTACTAATCCGAATAAAATGTGTTCTCCATTTTCATGTATTATCTTTTC
Organism: Tarsius wallacei; assembly: GCA_963574415.1. Taxonomy (NCBI): domain Eukaryota; kingdom Metazoa; phylum Chordata; class Mammalia; order Primates; family Tarsiidae; genus Tarsius; species Tarsius wallacei. The sequence goes on along the minus strand of CAUYQG010065850.1, from coordinate 36,497 downwards.
CCATTTTTTTGAAAAAAAATTCCATTCAGAAAGACAGCCACCAGTGCATTATGTCATACAGTTTTTATACTATTAGTTTTAGTTAAATATTAATATTTTAAATTATTTTTTTCTGTCAAAAGTTTGTTGTAAATTCATTTATATTTTTTACTTTTCATTTCCTATTTCATCAAAACCCTAACAGACCAAAAAGAAGTTTTACCCATATAGAAACTTAAAGGTCTTGAATTTTGCATTCAAATCCCTAAACTCAAGAGTGCTCAAGACTGTACACTTATTGAGACTTCAAGGTAAAGCTGACATTTACTGGATAACAATAAATGTAAATGAGTTAATGGTTAGCAATTTCTCCCTCTTGGTCAGCATCTCAATTTTGAGAGATTCACCCGAAACTTAGACATTGACACTGCTCTCTGACAGCATTACTGAGAACTTGTTTGGTCTTGGTGTAAAATTGGCAGGTTGCAAAATCAGGTCAATATGATTTCTTTACATCTTGATGATCTTACCAGGGAGAGATTATGTGACACACAGTGCATGGCTGCATACAATCGCTTAAGACATTTGATAGACTATAGCACACCAGAGTGACTATGTGTCTCAAATCTTAGCAACTATATAGCTAACGCTACTGCAAAGGTTATAATTGTCCAGGAAACTTCTTTGAATTTTCTTGCTAAAGTTGTTTTAGATGACAGGGAATGTGATAGCTATCACTTGTTATTGCACTTAGATAAATATATCTGACATGATAGAAACTCAGTTGCAAGAAATCAGTAAACAAACTACTTGGTTATAACAAGTATATTCTCCTTCTGGCTCATCTTTTTATTTATTTGATTTTAATTGGTTTAGTTCATAGGTACTCCTGTTTAGAAAGTTCATTTTGTTCTCCTGGCATTATCTTTCTGATAGTCATCACAGTAGTCACTCTGGTGTGCTATATTCTATCAAATGTCTTAAGTGATTGTATGCAGTCATGCACTGTGTGTATACTCTTTGAACTTCTTATAGTTCTGAGTGCTGCTTAATTCACTAATATTTCTTTGCTCAAATAAATTTTGTTAAATTTAATTTGTCTAAAGTTTTCCTTTATGCTCATATAATAAAAAAGAACATGAAGAGAAAAAAACCCTGATTTAATCATCTAATAAGATGTCTTTCTTCTTCAAAATGTAATATAATAAAATAAGTATTTTATAACTTTTTATCTTCCAAGAGCATTGAATGCACACATAAATACAAATGAAATTCATTAAATAAATGGTGTTCATCTTTTGCAGCTAAGTGTTTAAAATATAAAACAAATGTAATAAACTGGAAGCCTTGCTAATCTATGGTGCTCTTTGAGCTATGGCCAGGCCATGTTTTCCCAAGTTTGGGGCCCCTCCTCTCCCTTGGAGGTGAATCTTCTCTTTTTTCTCTCTCTCAAGTTTACTTTTGAGTAAACTGTATTTTCTAATCTAAAAAAAAAAAAAAAGAAATTGAAAGCCATCACTTTTTATATAAAATTATTTTGATATAATTTCGATTATATTAAATTTTAATATGAATGTATTCAATAATGATGAATTGTAATATGCTAAGGCCCATTCTGTATAATGAGCAACAGATTAATTCATTGTCTTTTTAATTTTTTTTCTCTTTTCCTGTGTTTACTGCATTGGATTTCCCAAGTTCTTCTGCAAATAAGAATAAGCAAATCAATAAAATAAGAATAAACCCTAATTTGAATAGTGATTTAGCTGGCATTTATAGGGAAGCATTGTACAAGTGAAATTAGCATTTCATTTGTACTTATGTGTGCATTCAATGCTCTTTTATTTATCAAATAAATAAAAAGATGAACCAGAAGGAGAATATACTTGTTATAACCAAGTAGTTTGTTTACTGGTTTCTTGGAACTGAGTTTCTATCATGTCAGAATATTCTGCAAATAAGAATATTCAAATCAATAAAAAGAAAACAGAAACCTACTGGTGTAGCTTCTCCTAACTTTCTTTCTCTCATCCAAATGAAGATATGACACCTCTGGTTCAATAGCTATCTCAAGAATAAGATGGGACAAGAATGAGAAAAAATCAAAATACACTAATGAAGAAGTCAAACTCTGAAAGTGTGTGATCTTTTTTTGTTGCAGTTTCAGCTCTCAATACGTCATATAAATAGCTTTTTTCATTAGTCAGATAATGTTTTGTTTCAGTCATCATATGAGTGATTTCTTATATAAAGAAGAGTATATTTCCAAATGCTGAATTTGTTGTTAATATTATCTATTCATAAAATATGATGCATATCTGTCTATATGTATGTGCATAACTGTACATACCTATACCTTCTCAAGAGTTACTTTATATGTTTGGAACAATAAAATTTACATATGAGCACCTACAAGAAACCACACAAGCATAGACTTCCCAATGAATGCTTCCCTATAAATGCCAGCTAAATCACTATTTCATTCTTTTATAACTGCTTCATTTATCAGATGTGCATATAAAAGCGGTAGCAGCTGGTTCTGTGTACATGAAGATAAGCTAATGCAATTGTTATTTTAATATTAACAGAAAGTAATAAGTATTGTAGCATTGCTGGCATTATTTAAATTTTCTTAAACCCCAAATTGTGTGCAAAATGCGTTGCATACTTGATTCCAAATAATCTATCCAATAAATAAAAGGTAAATAGACCATAAGAGAATTGAGCTCAAAGGTTTAGAATTATACCTGGTAGACAGCAGCCAGGGGAGGAGACGACAGCATAAAAAATTAATTTCTTATGTGAAATGCAGATGATATAGTGAATATCTTAGTTTTAGAGAAGATAATTCAAGATCCAAATGGAATAATAAAACAAGTCAAACACATAGCACAATAGGAACAAACGGCTGGAGAAAACATGCCCAAGAATGATCCTCATTTATTTAATTACCAGCCAGTTTCCTCTTCAGCAGAGTTGTCTGGGGAATATACCTGCCTGCAAACCAGGACATTTGGAATAGATAAACAAATGACTGATAAAACATATTTTCCTCTTTTTCTAAGCACCTATTATAAAGTCATTTTTCTTTTTTGAAATACCTTATATTAAGAATAAAAAGTGTACTTTAAACATGCAGGTAATGAAAAGTGTGATAAAATCTAGTCAATAAAATATTCAACAGATAGAAAAGTATCTCTATTTAGATCAGCATATATGACCTTTTAGGTACTACTATTCAATAAATAATTAAAACATGTCATAGAATAAACTTACTGAATTCTCATTCTCTTTTGTTACCTCCATTTTTATTTATTTATTTATTTTATTTATTTTGAGTTAGAGTCTCACTCTGTCACCCGGACTGGAGTGCAGTGGCACACGCGTGGCCACCACAGCCTCAACCTGCTGGGCTCAGGCGATCCTTCTGCCTCAGCCTTCCAAGTAGCTGGAATTACAGGTGCACTATCACACCCCGCTAATTTTTGATTTATTGTAGAGATGGCTCGCCAAGTTGCCGGGTGGGTCTCGAACCCGCAGACTCAGGCAATTCACTCGCCTCGACCTCCCAAAGTGCTGGGATTACAGGCTGAGCCACCAAGCCTGGCCACCTCCATTTTTACTAGCTAAAATATGTTCAAAAAGTAAAAGCATCTCTGGAAAATAATTATCTATTCATTTTCCATAAAGACAGAAAAATTTCACTTTGATTATATTCATATTTGACAAAGTTCATATGTTTCCTATTTCCTGTATAAAATTATAGTAATTTTTAGTTTTTATATTGATGCTTTGTGGGTTTTTAGATGAACTAGGAGGATGTGGAGTGCTCTATGTTTTATTTTATATTTTTTCTTCTTTATTGAATAAGCTAAATTTGAAACTTAATTAGCATAGCTCTTTCATTAACGATAGTACATTGCCTATTAGATACCACTCTGAGCAATTTTCCATAAGGGGCTATTACAAGATATAACTCGAATTTTTTATGCCCTTGGAGAAATATGCTTAATATGTTGTACAATCTAACTGATATTCATCCAGAACATTAATTTCAAAAATAAGAGACATGTAATGCATATTAAAGAAACTAACACATGCTTAGCTATCCAACTCTTTTTTGAATGGATGAGATATCGAACATCAAATGTTTCATTTGTTGAAAGCCTCAGAAAAAAATGAAATATTGGGATTCTATAAACATCTATCAGGAAGGTATAAGAAGGTAGAAATTATCACAAATTTTGATTTTAGTAAAGATATAATTTATTTCTTAAGTATGACTGATGCATTGCAATTTTTTATGGAATCATTCTTTCCAAATGCAAATATACTTGGAACTAAATTGCAGAAAAATTTAAATGGCAACTGCTGTTTTACAGGGGTCTTCTGCTTTTAAAAATCATATTTAAATACATAATTTAATTTGCTACCATAACTTTGTGTGGTCTCCCCAGTGATACATGCAAACTAAATAAAATATTTGCTAAGGTTATATAAAGGGGAACCCCCCCTAAATACCCGAAACTGTGGGCCCCTTGTAGCACAGGCTTCCTCTGCTAGATAAGTGTTGTAGGAATCCAATGGCATCAGTGTAGCAGCTAGCATTGGTGTGAGAGGCTATGTTCAGCTTTAGTGAACTTGTTTTCTTCGGAGACTTTCAAAGCATTTGCCAATTTCATGCCCTGAGTTTCCAGGGTTTTTGTTTTTTTTTTTACTAAAAATTATATGACCCCCATGCCTCACGCTCCCTATCCACCTAATCTTGCCCTGTTGATTTTTGTATTTGTTTGTTAGTTTGTTTCCCTAGATGAGAAAAGTCCTCAAAGGGGAACATTTTGCTGCTGTGGAAGAGGTGAAATAAAAAACAGCAGAAGCACTAAAAGGCATCAAAATGGACAAGCTCAAAAACGCTTTTGAACAGGGGGAAAAGCATCTCAATAGGTATATTGCATCAAACTGAGAGTACTTTGAAGGTTGTCAAAGTTTAAGCATACAAGAATAAACACACAATTTTTTATAAATGAATTCCAGTTTTTTGGGAGTCCCCCTACATATAGATGATTAGACTTGGATTTAAAGGGTAAGACTACTGACATCTTCAGGTTACAACTAGACAAGAACAGTTTTAAGCACATTATGTTACATATATAATCTATTTCTCAAAAATGTATATATATTTAAATTTTACTCTTGAGAATTCTGAAGTCCAGGAAGATGGAATAATTACTGTTGATAAGTGGACAAGCTGGGATATATTCAAGACTATTTAAAATACATCTTCTTTTCACCATAGCACATTAACTCCATTATTAAAATATATGAGTTTTCTTAATTTCTCAATCTCCACATAAAAATATTAGTTTAGAAAGTTATCTCTAAGAAGAAAGAAGAAGAGTCAGAAAAACAAGCAAACAAACAAAGAGGTTTTGGAACACAGATATTGTCTCTCTGTTTCAGTTCCCGTGATCATGGAAATTAAAAATAAGTCTAAAGGTTAAAAATTATCTAGGGCAAGAGTTGTTAACTTTAGGTCAACAACAATAAAACAGTAGATCAGAGATGGGTCCAATTTTCTACATTAAAACAAAATTATCCATATGTGTCAAATGCACATCCTTAATTGAAAAACACTTGTCTAATTTATCTTAAATCCTTAACTTAGTATTTGGTCTGAAAGAAAATGAATAGGTTTATTGTTAATCAATGGATCTATAAAAGTTAATACCTTACTCTGAGTCAGGCAGAGTGGTAAATGTTTTTACGTGCATGACTTTTTAAATTCTCTTAAGAACCCGGTGAGGTCGGTATAATCATTATTCTCATTTTTTGGAGTTTATGTAATTTCCCCAAGATCACAAAGGTCATAGGGAGTGAACCTAGAATAGGAATCCATGCAGTATTCTTAAATATCAGAAAGATTGAAGTATATATGTAGAAAAGTGACATATAAATCACATTACGAAATCAGCCACGTATATGGAAATGTCTCAGGCTTTTTACTGGAAAAGAACCCTTCTGATTATACCAGAGAAATATTGTATTAAATATAATGCAGTATCAATCAAAAATTAAAGTTTGGAACATTTCTAGTTTGTTAAAACATTGCATTTTCTTTCAAATACTTCCAGTTAATTTTATTATCTATAAGTAATGAAAAAGTTGATTATATATTTAATTGTTTTAATACACCAAAGCCATCCCAATTACTCAGATGCTAAGCTCTGTGAACAGTTCCACATTCTCTAGGAAGCCATTCTCCAGTGACAGTTCCAGCAACCAAAATAACAAGGACTCTGAAAATTCATGAATGCTTCTCAATTTATCACCTTATTGTATTTTCTTGTTTATTTCATATTGTGTATGTGTAGTTACCTAAGAAAATCAATCTACCACACCACTGTGAATTTTATTTTTAATTTTCCAACTGATTTTCTTTGTAGATCTCAAAAAACATAAATAACCATCTTTTTCTAATACTAAGAGAAGAAAATTCACAATTATTCCCTTGTTGAATATTATTCTCATCTGGAATTGGAATTGAACTTGGGACAAAAATTTCTGTCTTTAACTGCCAGTATTCATTAGCCATGATACAGTAAAAGACATGTCAGAAGAGATTTGATAAAGTTCTTCTGAGAGGAGAAATAGAGCCATGTGTAATGCACAAGAATATGGGTTATGTGCAGAGAAAAGCACATCAACTTATCACACGATGAAACAAACACTCTGCTAGCCATTGTGGGTAAGAATGAAAAGAGGTATGGCATTCCCTCGAAGAATTTTTAAAAAGTAATGTCCATTTCTGAAAAATGTTTAAATTTTTAAATATCATTAATCAAAATGTGATTAATTTTAAAGAGGACTACATTTATTGTAGTCTGTTCTTTTCAATCTTAATTCATAGACATCTCTGAAAATTTTTGGTTCATCCTTTGCTGTTTGGGTGCTCACCTATGTTTTCTTTTCCAGCTGTTAGCATATGACTATCCACCACTTTTTGAAAGTGATAAGCTGGTAACACATTACTTACTCCTTAGTTTTGTAGTCACTTGATCAATTTTTGCCAGTATCTATGGTGAACATAACTTGAGAACAAGAATTCTATCCTTTACCCTTATTTCTAGTTTCCAAAGTGTCTGACCAAAGAGATATTACATTCTGCCTCTTGTAACTGTTAAATGAGTTGTTATATCTGTATAGAGAGGGTAGTGTCTGGCACATATTTATTTATGTCTGGCAAATATTTATTAATATTTGCTGACTGATAAAGTCTGCAAAAATATATAGTTCCTTTTTACAGTATTGTATTGCTATGTATTTTTAAATAAATTATCACATATAATTTGTAAAAATGAGAAAAATATTTGTCTCCTAGGTATATAAACTAAGAGAGGAGCTTAAATGTCAGTGAAACAGCAAACCTGCACTTGTGTTTATATTAATGTCTGTGAAAAAGTGAATACGGACATTGAGGACAGAAAAAGAGAAAATTTCTATCTCCCTGGAAAAAAAATGTACAATCACTTTTCTGTAAGGAATTCTCAGGGAGAACAAAATGTATACTATTCAAATTAGTTTATGAGCACATGCTATTTCATACCAACATATTATTGTGCCACACATATTTCAAAGTGTCAACCTTTCTAATGTTTTTCTCATTGTATTGTAAGTGACATTTTTGAAGATGACAGGTCTGTTTTATTTAACATGGTGTTTTCAGTATTAAAAGGAGGCTTGTGACATAGATGTGGAATAAGTAAGTGGTTGCTGAACAAATATTCAGTAAGGTTTCATATTTCTGAAAGAGGTTAATAGGCTTGGGTAATGGTTCTGGTATAATGTATTGGGAAATGTAGAAAAACTGAATGTTAAAAGAGTGATCTATAGTTTTGGAAGAATATTACTTTTTTTTTTTACACTTTTAACATTATAAATGCTTCACTTGTAGTGCAAAATGTGGTGCACTTGTACTCGAATGTCGCCTCTGAGGGGACATCATAAATCTAGCAAACCACTCAGACATTCCCTATCAGGGGACATAAAGAGACTGCTAGTGATTGTACAGGAAAAACTTATGGAAGCACAAAATTTACAAAATGTATGTTTTCTTGAAGTTTTCTATTCAAGAACAATGAAAAACCTACGCCCCATTTGAAATGTGTCAAGCAATTTGTCATCAATCAATAGTTTTCAGGAATCACAAATGTGTCCTTCCACATTGTCTTCAAACAACAGACTGGACAATAAATGACATTATTAAAGTGGGAGGTATAAAAGAAGTCTGCATTGTCCGCTCAAATAGAAAAACACCAGGTGGAAGATGTTCAACAAATTACTATTACACAATACTTATCAATGAATGTCAGTGATTGCTTCACATGTCATCACATTAGATAATATCATATTAAAAATGTTGCTATTTTTGTCATAAATAAGTTTCTCAAAGTCCAAAATTCAATTATAAGCCAAATGTTATGACAATAAAATAACTGGCTTCAACGCTATACTATTTAATAAGAAGTGATTTCTTTTTCACTATTGTTAAAAAGGGCAGTCAAGTTGCTGGTAAGTGATCTGCAAGATGTCTCCGAGTGCAAAGGGCTAGATATCTATTAAAATCTATATCTTTATTTAGCAAGATATACATACTATTAAAATTAAACTTAAAATGTACACTGCAATGGAGATGTTTATAGTTACACATTCACGTCTAAGCACTTCAGACTGATTATAAATATTCTACTAGGCCTGATTTTTGTCTACCTACTTAGCTCCCTTTTCAGAAAATTCCCTTCTTTTACATTAAGTTCCAACAATGTGAAGCATTGTGCAGTGATGCTTACACATTCTGTTTTCTGCCTTTATGCATCCGCATGCCTGTTTCTCTCCACTCATCCACGTCTCAATCTTTTATTCCACAAATGACAAAAAAGCTGTACTGCTTATTATGATATAGAATAAGGGAATGAATAAAATATATCAAACAATTTTAAATTGGTTTGACTTTTATGTTGAGCCATTATTCTGGTAGAGGTTAGCCATCCAAGTGTCATCAACTGTCAAGTAATTGAGGATTAAAATAACAATAATCAAAATTTTATGAAAAATAATAAAGTAAATTGATTCTCAAACTACAATTTGCTACGGATACTATTATCAATTTTCAGTAAAGAAGGTAATGTGATCTAAAGAGCTTTAAATGTAGTGTATCAGATACATTTTTTGTTGTTTTTCTGGCAATAATTCTAAATTGTGAGTATTAGATAACTTTATGTGACTAATATTGTTTACTAAGCCACTGCCTTTAAATGCAGTAAGAATGTAGTAGAAAGCTCCTAATCATATTTATTGCTCCCAAACTTACTTCCAAAGAGTCCATTCTCCACAAAAAGTCAAATGGCTATTTTTTTAACTATGAATTTGCATATTCAAAACCTCCCACTATATTTGAATGACTTTTTGAGTCTTTAAAGACTATTGGATCTGGCCTCAATATTAATCATTAACCTTATCTCTTCTCACTTCCTTTATTCTCCTTAGACCCTTCATTCCACAACTTGCTTGTTAGAGCCTTAAACTGTCTTCAGTGCATTATCATTCAGAAACGCTCCTGACTAAGATAACAGTATGAATAGTAAAAAGTTACTTAACGCTTATTAAGTAAAAGTCTCTATTCTAAATGTTTTACACACATTAACTCATTCAGCCCTCATAACAATCTCATCGGAATATACTATCATAAACTTATTTTTCAAATGGGGAAAGAGACATAAGATAGTTGAGTAACGTGTCCAAGTTTACACACTAATGTCTGTAACAAGGCCAATTTCCCAAGTAAGACTTTGCCTTATTTCACCCCCTACCATGTATAATTACCTGAGGCTTCACCTGAGACTGAATGAAACTATAATAGAGACTACACTAATTCTGGATAAAGCAAGTGTGGAGCCCTTTTTAATAAAATAGCATTGAAAATTGTATTTTTAAAATACAATTGGTGTATTTTTAAAAATGTTTTTAGTTATATTTTTACTTCCTTATGCATCTAAGTTTCCTGAAAGCCCAAATATGTTGAATATAAAGACAAACTGATTTTTAGTAGAGCTAAACTGAGTGTCATAATACCATAATGAGAGAGGAGAAAGAAGGAAATCGGATAGGCAGACAGATTAGAGCAGACTCCAGTAGAAACTTCCATTTCAAACCCCATGGACTGGAGTGTGTACATCTATTTAGAGGTTCGTGGACAGTCCCTTTCATGCATTTCCTCTTGATTGGCCTGTTCCAACCCCCCACCCCCACTCCCAACCATTGGTGCATTTCAATCCCACACCATGGTGCCTCTCTCTGATTGGTGTTACTGCTACCCAATCAACACACTATTAATATAACCCCCCCCCCTCCCCAATTCCCGCCCCAGCAGGCAACCTTTGTCAGGTTCCCTCCTGATGCCAGGAGCTTTTCTATCTTCTAATAAATTACTACTGCACTTTTTGGTGTCTGCATCCCTCGTTCTTCCTGGGCATGAGACAAGAATCTGGTACTGCTGAACTAGAAGAGCTGACAAATTAAAACGTCTGCACTCATCAAAATGGAAGAGCTGGATCCACCAAGTTGAGAGATCGTCAACACTCCTTGAGGGCCTGGCTTACCTGCCCACGGAGTTGTAAACACTTCTTGGGTGCTGGCTCATCAGCCCGCAAAACAGGCAGAGCTGTAACACTCCTCAGGGGCTGGCTCACTGGCACACCAAACCTGCAGAGCTGTAAACACTTCTCAGAGCTGAGCCCACCCACCCTCAAACTAAGAGAGTTGTAACACTCCTTGGGAGCTCTGCAACTGTTGGCATCCCTGAGTTCTTGGGCGCTACCTCATCCCTGGCCACCGCATGGATCCCAGGCTGGCAGTGCAGCTTCAGGAGCTGCAATATCCTTTGGGGGCCCAGCTCACCAACTTGCAGAACAAAAAACTGCATTAATAATATAGGCAAATTTGTATCAATGCTTTGCTATGCAGTGAAGTCATTATTAATTTGTAGTTATCTGCGTGATGTCTATTGCTATTTCCCACTCTTAGGACACACAAAAAAATTGAGGTGATTGTATTTTTATAAAACTGAACAAGTTTTTCCCAGAGAACCACTGGCTGGGCCTATTTATCTACCTTTATCAAATTGATTCCTAAGCAGGAAGAATAACTTTCAAAAATCAAATAATAGGAGAAAATTGAAAGCTGTAAGTTACAAAATTTAAAGGTGAGATTTTTCATGAACAATACATGTACTTTTTGCATACTACACTCATGCTTCAGTTCATTCTATACCTACAATTTAAAATTTTTATTTTATTACATTTTGCGTTAAAAATGAATCATATTATTTTTATATTAAAATTAGCAATTATGAACATATAGTTGATTTGAAAACAATAATACCAAAAATATAATAGTATCAAATTATTTCTAGATGTATTATTATCATAATGATTGTTACATGAGAAATTCCTTGATGGAAAACATGACTATGCATTCTTTATGTTTACAAATTATTTTTAATGTGCTTGTAGTTGTAACTACAGAAGGAAACAAGTGAAAAATCTTATAACTCATAATTTTTAAGGCAATATTAATAAACATTTTAGGCTATGAACATTATCATTAGATTCAACATAGAAAATTAAGAGTAAACAAGTCTGATAAATGCGTTTATATTTGTCGGTTTAAAATTTATAGAAAATGTCGACAACGTTTAACTTTAAAGAGAGTGTATTTCAAGAATGACAACTGTGTGAATATATTCCAGTTTTCCTCCCATGTTATCAATACTTGAAAGAAAATGAGATTGTTGAAATTGTTCACCAAAGTGATTTCAGGATCCTTTTATCACATGTCTGTTCCATTATTTGTTTATGTGAAAAAGCGATGATGTCATATACAAAAGACAGGATTTGACTGTGTTAGCCAGCACTAAATACCAGGGATCAGTTAGTAGTCCTGTTTTAAATAGTCAGATCATTTTTCAAGATGATGGTTCTGAAATTTGAAACTATTTTAACAATTTTTTAATTGACTTTCTTTTTCATGGATAGTTTTTCTTCATTGATAATCTTTGGTCACAAACACTATCTGCACCTGGGTATTTTTTTATGAGCTATCTTGTGGACATAGATGATACAGTTGAATTTTCTTTTAAATATAAACTTGAAAGTTAAGCAAGTGTGTTGCAACTGTTTTGCCACTTGGCTCTGAACAGAGTTACCAAGAGATACATAAAGCTTCCACTCAGGCCTTAGAATCATAAGAATAAGATTTATGACATCCTGTGCAGCTTAAAGACATCTAAAACTCCAGGATGTGAAGCCTAACTGATTTTCTTCAGTACATTAATCAAAGCACCTTTGACAACTAGAATTATGTTGTTATTCATGTGAGGCACTCAAAATTTCTGGATTCCCAGGTGGTGTTTATTTCACTCTTCTGAAGTAGTGACAGAAGGGAGGGCAAAAAATCTTAGTTAAAATAGCAAAAATAAAATAGTAAAATGTTTCTGATCAATCATACATTAAATAAGTACTTGGCTTGTAGAACCAAACACTAATGTTACATAAAATTTATAATCTCTTGCAGAAAAGAAAGCTCTAAAATATTTTATTCCTAAATATTAAAATTATGTTTATGTTTTTATAAGGTTTATAATATATTATAGTGTTTGTCGTCTCTCCCCAATAAATAAATATCAAACTAATACTAAAATGTTGGTCAATATAAAATATGCTATATTTGTTCATTCTCAGTGAAGGTACTTAAAAGTTGGAAAAATTTCTGGGTTCAAACACAGAAAAACACATTTGTAAAAACCGATGTACCTGACTACAGAAAATATAGATATCATGTTTGTGTGTCAAAAGACTTAATAATGTTCATATGTTTATAAATTTAAATATATTCCATTCAAAATTAAAGTGGATTTTCTGTTTAAATGTTCAAGCTAATAGAAATAGGTATATACAAATACAGTTATTAGATTTTCACCAAATCATTAAAACAGTCCAATGCAGGTATAAATGTATATGAAATAACCTGATATAAGGAAAAACATAAACTTTTATTCCTGTCACCCCACCCCCCAAAAAAAATCAGATGGATAATAGACTTGAGATTAAAAGCAAAAATTCTCAGGGAAAAAAACGAAAAAAAAAAGATTGTGGCTTAGGGCTAGGCAGAGTTCTCTAACACAAAAACAAAAATAAATAATAACAAAATAATACATTTGACTTCAAATATAACTTTTCTACTCAATAAAATACATAGTTAATGTATACTTTTTTGGGGTTTATGATTATTGTCTTCTTTCTGAGAAATCTTTTCCTACCCTAAGTTCACATAGATGTCTAATCCAAGTTTAGAAAAATCACATTCCTATGCTGAGATTTTTTTTTTAACTACAAATGAGTATCAAATATTGTCAAAAGTTCTGTCAATTGAAATGATCTTATGCTACGTTTTTCTGTTAATATGGAGGATTATACTGATTGTTAATTAAGTGTTAATCAACTTTTTATTCTTCAGATAAACTCTACCTAGCTATGATGTTTTAACTTTTTAAAAGTACTAATGGTTGTTTTTGCCAGTATTTTAGCTAAAAAAAAAAAGTTCCCTTGTTCATGAAAAATCTTGGTCTGTAATTTGATATAATTATAATATTTTAGTAAGATTTTGACATTGATTATGCTGATTTCATACAACAGTTGAGAATGTTTCTTATCTTCTGAAAGTGTTTCTGTAGGTTTGATGTGATGTCTCTTAAATATCTAAGCACATAGAAAGTTTCTTTCTATGGTTAGATGCCACGTTATAGAGGGAGGTTTTTTGGTTTTGTTTTGTTTGTTTGTTTGTTTGAACTTTTCTACTTTTCTGCATAACTGGAAAGTTCTCATATGCTGTAAGTCTGTGTCATGACATCTAAGATATACTTTAGGAAATATGTCCTTAGGATCTGCAGAGTTTTTGTGGTTCATTCTTCACTATGAAAGATCAGGGCTAAGAATACTCTTTAGACTCAAATAGTCATAATTATTTAGTACTGTCACTTTACTTAGATTTTTTGGAAAACTGGTAGGTTTATTTCCTTTTTTTTTTTTTTTTTTTTGGTGTTTTTGTGTTGTTTTGCTTTTCCAAATCGCTTGATGCATGTCAGTTTCCTGTGCCACTAATCACAGCCTGAAGTCTCTTGAAGTCATTTTTCTGTGTGTGTTGTTTTATTTTTGTTTTAACTTTGTAATTACTATCTAGTAGAAGATATTGGCAATATTGCATTATATAAGTATATAAACACTATCAAAAATTAACAACATTTTAATTCAAAATTAGTTTTGATAGATAACGTGGAACAAAGATCTCATACTTAAAATTAAATCTTAAAAAAGAAATTGGACTCAATATCAGTCACTCTGCAAACCTGTTGCAATCACTGACTTCAATCATTAATCATAATAGAACACATTTTTGACTGTTTACATTCTCACAGTTCTTAAGGGTTTATACTTAATTGGTATTGAATCCTTCAATTATTTTTAACTTGGAATAACTAATTTGATTTCTTTAAATATTTCTTGAAAAATAATCTGAGAATTTCATTAGGAGGTAGCAAACCTTAATGGATGTTAGTGCTGTACTCAAAGTTATTTTTTTCATACTAATTATTTTACTAAAAAGAAGTAAAAAGAGCAGTTAAAAGGAAGGAGGGTTAATGAAAAAAGTTCACATTTATGTAATCCTTTAAGTGAGTGCATACAGTAGAAACTTAAAAACTGGTAGCTATATATTAGGCTAACACTTTCCAGTCTACCATAAGATAATGACAGTAAGACCTGCTCTTGCTTAGAGAAAGATTAGTCCAACACTAGTTGACAAATCCTGTCTTCCCTAAGAAGCTTCTCTGGCAAGATATACTACTACCTGTTGAGGTAGGCCATGTCACCCAGATCTTTACAACAGACCCTAGTGGAACTGTAGATTATAGTCATGTTAGGTAAATTCACTTTAAATCACATAAAATAATTAAAAAATGTTCAACTGGGGGAACATAAAATAAAATCATGCTCTATTTATCAGCAAAGAGGAATGTCATTATAAATAGTGAAGGTATTCATTACTAATAATATAAACACCAAGTGAGCATGCATGTAAATGTACAGAATACATATTTATATTATATTAAATATAAGGTGTATGATACCTAGTAATAGTATGAACTAAAATGTAAAATTTTTCTATTTTCCCTCATATTATTGTTTTTAAAAATGTGAATAAAATTTGAAAATAAATCAGATGACAGATTTTAAGTTTCAAGTAAAATAAAAGATTATCTAGTTTATCCTTCAAAAGATAAAAAAGTCTGTTCCAAGTCATTTACAAGCAACACAATAGTCCATTCATTGGCAAAAAAAAAAAATGAATTCTGATCACTTCCATTATTCTAACATTTTCTATTTTATTTATTCTATTGGATACACTTGGAAAATGAAAATAATATCTAGAGAGCCTTATAAAGGCATGAAAGCATTTGTAACTGCCTAAATCTAACATATGCTTATTATGCCTGTGATCTACTAAGAAACATATCAGGGTGGTGAAAATTTTTTACAGTTTCTTAAAACCTTTACAATGTTATTGTTAATAATACATAATCTATATAAGGGCAATGACAGATGATGAAAGAAAAGGAATAGCTACTTAAAAAGATATGCAAATTTCTTCTTGATTATGTGCTCTGATTGCTTCTAATGTCAAGATAGTAAAACTGGTCGATAAGACAGATTTTAGTGTTGTTACTATAAGATGTGACAGGGTAGCTAGGTCTCCCACCCTAAACCATCCTTCTGTCCTCGATTATTTTGTCAGCTTGATTTCTCTCAAGTCAGTGCTGTTCTATGTTATTCCTGTTCTGCATTTGCTCTTAAGGATTAGTTTCTTCAGTCTTATTTTTCAATTTTGTAATAAAAAAAGTAAATGTTTTATAAAAGTGGTGTTCACATGACTGAAATTCTTATAGTAGTAGAAAAGGGTGTAAATGCCACCCAGAGTTTCTTTCTAAGAAGTTTACACACTGACATTAATGCAGTACTTTTAAGTTTTTTTTTAAGTCTCAAGTCAAAGATTGTCATAGTCATTACAGGTATTAACAAAAAGTGTATATCAAAGTGTGAACCATATGAGTGCAGTTAGATGCTAATGAGTAGTATCTACAAAGGTTAAATATAAATACACATAATTACAACTTTCTTGTGACAAGAAATTATTACTTTCATTCTCACAAGACATAGCTTTAAAATAACAAACCAAGGTGAAAGTATGTTTATACTGCAATCATAACAGAACTAAGGAATGTAAAATAATGGTGGCACACCTGAAACATTTTGAATATGTATTGCCTGTAGACAAGATGAAAATGTTTATACTATAAAATGGTGTATAATAGCACGTTTGTTTAAATTTTGAAGTTTTAAACTGGTGTTGAAAGGAAATATATATTTTTATGTCAAATTTGTTACATGAACAGAGTAATATCTTAGAAAAAGTCAAGTAGTTTTTAGGTAAAGTCTATTGCAAAGTATTTTGAAACAAGCCTACCAGAATAGAAGATTGTGATTCATAAAGCTAAATTGAATTACATATTTTTGCACAGTAAATACAAACTGTTAATTACTTTAAGATGTCTTGTGTTGGTTGGGAAAACATACATAGCATTATTTTTTATTGGAATGTAGCCACACTCTTTGTTCTCTCTGTTCTTTGAAACCTCCTAGTTTGAGCCTGCCTTAGGGCATTTGGACTTGTTTTTACCTCTGTCTTGAGTGCTGCCTAGTTTCTCATTTTATTTAAGTCATTGTTCCTATAACAAACTCTCAGAATGTATTTTGCTAATCATCCTATATAAAACAATGATATCTGCATCCATAATTCTCTATTCTCTGTTATACATTTTTTCCTTTATAAAAGAACATAGAGCTGCCTGGTGCATGTGTGTGTGTGTGCCTGTGCGTGTGCGTGTGCATGTATGTGTGTGTGTGTGTTTCCTGCCTTGTTTTCTGCTGTGTTCTAGAAGAGACTCTGATGCATATGCAATGCGTATACTTATTTTACTGAATAATGAGTCAGTGAAGATAGGCTTAAGAGTCCAGGGATTATCAAAACTGATCTTGCCAATTTTTTTATGCTCTCAGTCTCCATTGAGAGGAAGTGTAAGGAAGAGACAAGAAACTGTGCTGAAGTTGCTACTGCTTCCCTTGATGTCAGTGTCATAATATCTGACAAAAGACCCAGAGATAAATTGGGTTTTGAAATTTTTAACTATGGAAAGCATAATGAGATATGATATGACCATAAGTTTTAATGACACTAAATGTCAGCTATCATTAGTGCAGTTTAATGAGTCAGTATGAATGTATGTGTGTACAAAATTTTAACAATGTTTTGTAAATATCTATTTATAACCTTACATATGAAATCATTTCCCTTGATGTAATAATTTGTTCTGACCATTAAATAAATATATTCAATGAATTTCTTGTCCCTAATCATTTGGGATGTTCTTTTCACTTTTTTTCTCTTTCATAATTCACTGCTTTAAAATTGCTTGATTTTTCACGACTTTTCAATTGCAACAGGTAAAAACACAAATTAAAACTAGGTTAAGATTAAGCAATAAAATATTTCTCAGGTCATAAAAACAGTAGCAAAGAAAGTTGATTCTCTCTTAGTTTATCCTCTGGTTTTATAAATTAATTCTGAGCCAACATGTATGGTTTTTCTCTGCAGGCTGGGCCTTCAAAAGGGAAAAGCCACTGACTAATTCTAGTTTATGCCATTTCAACTTAGAGGAAAAAAAAGAGAGAGAAGAAAGTGGGAAAATACATTGCAGTTTCAGAATATGTATATAAATGTGAGGAAAGGCAGTGCTTGACCCAGTTTACATTAGTGACTCTTTCATTAACCAATGAAAAGGTTTTTAGGAAAAGGTCATTATTTACCCTTGTAAGCATTGTAAAAGATTTTGTGCTGATGTATCTGATATCAAATGGAGATTTTCAATAATGCACTACAAGGCTACCAGAGAATGAAGTAATGTGATGCAGTGTTTAGAATACTCATTATAAATCTCTGTGCATCTTCTTTTTGTAAATGCCATTTATTTCCTTAGGGTATACTAAGTTCAGATTATAATTTCCAAATACTATCTGATAGATTTATTTCATGATAACGTAATATGCACCATTGAAGATGGACTCACCATTGAATTATCATTCCAGGGATCACCAAAACTGATCTTCCCATTCTTATGTTCCCAGAAGCCATTGTAAAGAGACATAAGAAGGGCCAAGACAGTGAAGAGGTTACTACTGCTTCCCTTGATATCTATGTTATACTATCTTGCAAAAGTCCCAGAGATAAATTGAGTTTTTTGAACAGACTGACATTTAATTGAGTTGGGTACATGTATGTGTGAGTTATATAATCTTTATATTTTTTGTTAGAAATAATGTATTTTTTAATTATAAAATATAATTTGATCAATAAAGAGTTAAAAATTTCAAAAGTAGGACATGATAGAAAAAAGTCTTTTTTAAATCTAGTGAGTTACTATGTTATCCTACTTACATAAGAAAGAGTTTTGGGATGTCCATAATTTTGTTCTTTACAGTAATTTGGATGGATTTAGAGTCTATAATACTTGGTGATGTATCACAGAAACAAAGAACTGAGTATCACATGTTCTCATTCATAAGCAGAACTTGGACATTTATCACAATATAAGAAAGAGATTGACAGTAGTCAGAAACTGCAGGGGAGGGACAGGGTAGCAGAAAATATTAATAATGGTACCTGATCTCAAACCAGGCAAAGTGGGGACCAAAGGGAAGCCCAAACTTTACCTATAAAATGACCACTTGTATACCTAATTCTGAGTTGCACCCCAGTTCATTAAAATAAAATTTTAAAAAGAAAGAGTTTTGATAGTATTATATAGTAAGGTTTGACATACAAATTGAATTTCCTAAAAATTTTAAGAATGCTTAAAATTAAATAAAATATTTAATTTTTCACATACTATAAACCTTCACTTTTTACCATTTTGTGGTCTGTCTTCCTGCTCTCTTGGTTTCCTTTGCTTTGCAGAAGCTTTTCAGTTTGATGAAGTCCCACTTGTCTATTTTATCTTTTATGGCATGGGCATTTGTGAGTTTGATCAGAAATTGGTTGCCTATTCCAATTTCTGTAAGGGTGTCTCTGTGTTTTTTAAGATTTTTATAATTTCAGCTTTTGCATTTAGGCCTAACATTCAGGATGTACAAGGAAAGGAAAAACATAAACAGCCCTATTAAAAAGACATGAATGGACACTTCTCTAAAGAAGACATATGAGCAGCTGACAGATACAGGAAAAAATGCTCAGCCTCACTAATCATCAAAGAAACGCAAATTGAAACCACATTGAGATACCACCTAACTCCAGTCAGGATGGCCATCCTCAATACCTTAAAAAACAACAGATGCTAGGAGGGATGCGGGGAAGAGGGAACAATTCTACACTGTTGGTGGGAGTGTAAATTAGTACAACCTCTGTGGAAAACAGTGTGGCAATTCCTAAAATCTCTACCTTCTACATGACCCATAGGAACACAAATCATTTTATAAAAAAGATACCTTCACACACATGTTTATTGTGGCACTATTCACAATAGAAAAAACATGGAACCAACCGTGCTACCCACTGAAACTGGACTGCATTAATAAAATATACACAATGAAATACTACACAGCCAGAAAGAAGGTTAATAATTATGGGCTTCGCAGCAATTTGGATAGATTTAGAGTCTATATTCCTCAGTGATCTATCACAGAAACAAAGAACTGATTACAACATGTTCGTTCACGTGTTCTCACTCATTAGCAAATCCTGAACATTTATCATAATAAGAAAGGGATTGATAGTAAAGGGAAACTGGGGTAGGGGAATGACTTCACATCAACAAAGACGGGTACTTGAACTCAAACCAGGCGAAGTGGGGACCAAAGGGAGACCCAAAGTTTGCCCGTAAAATGACCACTTATCTACCTAATCCTGAATTGTATCCCACATATTTAAAGTAAATAAATTTTTAAAATATTAAAATAAAATAAATTTTAACTCCCCCCCCAAAAAACTTTTATTACTAGGTGTTTAATGTTTGCTAAGATGCAAAATAGACAAAATATATACCCTCACAGAGCATATATTCTACTAGAAAACACAAACAACAAAATAAAAGAACTAAACTAAATGAATATATTTAACAAGGGATACCAGAAGATCTGCTTATAGCTCCTACGCACAAAATTGATTAATATTGTATTGGCTACAAATAATCATGGCAACAATTAGATGAAAGGATGGCTGAAAATGTTGGAAGACAGATAAAATATTGATTAACCCTGCTGTCTCTGCCACATTAAAAAAGTGGTTTGTTTCTTTTACTAAGGCAATGGTAGTATACATGGAGAAAAAAAATGAATAGCTTTGCCATACTTGTGTCCAACTCATTCTATGAGGCCATTATCAGTCTGAAATCAAAACTAAACAAAGATATCACAAAAATAACTACATTGATGTAAATGAAAAAAAAAAAAAAAACACAGTCTACCAAAATTTGGGAAACACCGTTTAAAAAATAGTGAGAGGAATATTTTTAGCACTGTGTATGTATTGGAAATGTTGAAGTCTCAGATCTAAAGTCTCCCTTCAAGACTCTAGCAAAAGAAGAGCAAAATAACCCTAAGGCAAGAAGAAGGAAGGAATAATTAACACAACCCCCCAAATCGATGATATTGAAATAGAAAAACAATAAAGTTTTTTCCAGAAAATGTACATCCTATATAAAAGAGAATGAATTTAAGGTTTATCACACATATAGTGGGAAAATCATTTTTGTTTTTTAATAGAGGAAATGATGAGTGACTTGAGTTTCAGAAATCAAAAGAGACATAAAATAACCATTCCTTAATTCATTTACACTGATAATTCTACAAAATAGTTATCATTTTAAAACCTAGATAGAGAGTTAAAAATGCTCTCAAGTTCCTAAATGCATAAGTTGTTAACAATGAAGAATAAATTCATTTTATTATCTAAAATTAGTAAGTATTCAGATATAATAACAATAAAAACTTTAAGTGCTAATGAATATTAACAGAACCTGTACTGCTGCCAACAATACCACTTAGAAAACATTTATACTTTACTATCAGTTGGTGGGAAGGCTATAAAAATGTCTTGAACTTGGCCTGTTTTCTGACTCCAAGATGAAAAAAGATTCAACATTCACAAGTACTTAAAATCCTTTTTTTTTTTTTTATCGAAGAAGTTAGGAGGAATCCACCTCAAGGTAAATGTTTTCCAAAGAACACACTCGTTACATATTTACATTAAATAATGTTACATTAAAAATGAGCAATTAATTCAATTTTAATCCCTAGGTTCCTCTGCATTGCCTACTGGTTCAGAAATGCTGAAAGTCACTGGAAAGAGCTCTGCAAGTCAGTGCAGCTGCAAGAGCTGCAGCTGCTGTTGGAGAATCTTCATTTTCTCCCAGCCATGTCTGCTTCATGCCCCATGGGTATGTGGGCACAATTCTGCAATGCTTTATTCAGATAAACAGCTGGATCAATCATGTGTGCCACATTATATTCTTTCTTCAGAGCCTGAGGATTCTATCTGCTTGTTTATTGCAGGCACATATCATTTGGGGGGGGGGGAGTCAACTGAGGTTAAATATCATTTTCTTCACTGCCTGAGACACATTGAACCACTAACTTCTGGCTTAAAATACCATACTAATATTTGCCACGTGAGGACCACTACGTGGATTCGTGGTAATATGCCAACAGTTTCATCAACAGTTTCATTCACTATTTCTTCTTTTTTTGAGTTAGAGTCTCACTCTGTTACCCAGACTGGATTGCAGTGGCTGCTCCCGGCCACCGCAGCCTCGACCTGCTGGGCTCCAGCGATCCTTCCGCCTCAGCCTTCCAAGTAGCTGGAACTACAGGCGCGCACCACCACACCCGGCTAATTTTTTTGATTTATTGTAGAGATGAGGTCTCGCTTTCCCAGGTGGGTCTCGAACCCCCGGGATCAGGCAATCCACTCACCTCAACCTCCCAAGGCGCGGGATTACAGGCTGAGCCACCGAGCCCGCCTCATTCACTATTTCTTAAACGCCATTAATGTTATGTCATCAAAGTGAAAACAAATAACCTGTTAATATTACATGACTAAAGTTTTGCCCTCACAGACCCCCAGAGAGATTTTGAGGGACCATGAACCACACATGGACAATTGTCGTCATAAAGAAAATAAGCATCCCGCAGATCACGATTACATTCCAAGTCTAAGATTTTTTATTGTTCTGAAAAATTCCAGTAAAGATGTGAAACAGCAGCTGTAGTTGAGAGTTGTCACTGTATTATATTTTTTACAATAATTTATCTTCTCCAGGGTCTATGTTCAAATTGTAAAATCTGTTCAGGATGTGATAGAACTCATTCTACCAAAGCATTTTTCAAAATTTTGATGGTGGAAATAAAATTTGCAGTCCTCAAAATTATGAAATTAGTTCCATTTTATTCATTTGGTAAAGAAGTTTCAATGTTCCGGGCTGGCCAAATTTGCCTTCATTTTTTCTTTAACTCTGTAAATCTGGAAGCCATTGTGGGTATTTGTTCAGATCTAGATCTTACTGGATATATTCTAAAGTGCATATTAGTTAAAATTAGTGACCCAGACTAATCTTTCATTCTGGATAGTGAACCAAAATTTACTTTTGCATTGTCAGAAATTACTTTTTCTTACATTTTTTTGTGTTCAGTAATTCAAAATATTTGACATTTTCTTTTCTGATATAATTGCTCTATTTAACATCCACTGTCCTGTAAGGGAGACTTAGAGAAAATGTTCACAGAATGCAACTATGTTGTTATTTCAGTATCTCTCCTTTACTCAAGTTATAAAGGGTAGATAAACTCACAACAAAGCTCTTGAAAGTGGATGGCTTTATAATAGTGACTTTATTCATTTGAACTAGAGTTTTTCACTCATGCAAATTAAGGTGGATCTTTATGAGTTGCCCATCGAGATAGATTCTGAATATATAATAGTTCACTCAAACCAAGACTACTTTGCTAGCCATGCTAGAATTGCTGCTTATTGTGATAATGATTCTTACTTTGCCCTGCAATGGTATTCCTGCTACTTGAGTGTTTATATGTTTGGATCTTGCCCTAAAAAAGAGCAGGGAGACCATTTCAGCAACTACATCTCACCACAACAACCCTAATCTTCAGAAATAATTCACGACATAATTTTCAAATATGTAGGATCTCTCAAAATCAAAATTTTCCTCAAGACTTGATGAAAGAGATATCTTCTAGAAAATTATGAGGACACATGTTTAAGAAGTTAAGAGATAAAATTTCACAAGAAAAATCCATTCCAGGATTTCTAACTTCATATACTTATTGATATATTATTCTAGAAAGTTTTGCAATCTCAGAATCAATCAGTTTGCTTTATTTTAGTGTCCATCTGGGAGAATTATAAGAACAGTATTAACTGTATGAACTATCACATTCAACGTAATAAATATCTGTGTACTGTAAATTTCATATATTTATTGACACAGCTGAATCTAAAACTATATTTTTGTGTATTTGGTTTATTCTACTAAGTATTTATGCCTATTGTGTATTCTCAAATTTTGCTAGAAATAAAATACAAAATTCTTTACTTATGTGTCACACATATTTAGGTTTGACTTTGTAAATGAACATTTAGTGCATGCTGAGATATGACTATAATTATATGTCTAGTAAAACAAATCAAAGAGTAAGAAACATATGCCATGAGGATAATTTGCATTCTTCTTTTGCAGAGTATTTTTCTCATATTAGGAAATTAGAGCATATTCTTGCAAGAGAATAAATCAGCTTCAGCTGACAAGTAAGGCTCAGAGGGGATTGAGGTTTGGAATATTCAGTCTTCTTACAATTCTCCTATATGAAACTGTTTGAATTCTCAGGATCTCAAACTTTCTTAAGAAATTCCTTATCTTGCACTTAGTGAAACTTTGCATTCTACTGAGATTATAAATTGGCATTCCAAAGGATCAAACCTTGCATTTGCTTTTGGCTACCATAGCCCTGCAGCTCAAAAGAAAACCTTTTAGCATGTTCACAGGAAGTCCAACTACTCAGTCCCTGCTTTGAACTAGAGAATTTATAGATTCAGTCTTGAGGTTCTCTTTTTTTCCACACTGTCTGTCAAATTTGGTGCAACCACTGCAACTCACAGCACTTACATTCCCCAACTTCCTTCATAATTTTATGGCAATGCTCAGTGAGTCCCCCAAAGCCTTACTTTCAATTGGATTTCATTTAAAATGAGAACAGTCAATTATTTTATTTGCTATTTTGACACTGAATGACTCAGGCTGTCAGTCTCATCGCTGATTATTTTTCTCTTAGGATTTTCATCACAGCCAGCTCCTAATATACAAGGTAATCAGTTTGTGATCATATTTCTTATTCACAACTCAATCCTGGTACTAATTTCCATATGAGTCCAGGTCACTGGTTACACAAAAGAGAATCTATGTATTTCTAAATTAAGCACAAGAAGAATTCAATGGAAGGGTATTTTTGTAGGTTAGAAGCATAAATAGGGATGCCAGAGTACTGCACTTAGAATATGAGCTGGAACCCAAGGAAGCAAGAAAGTCAGAGCATGGTCAAATTTCCCTCATGGTGGCAATCTACTTAGAACACTGCTTTTGGCAGTGGGATTTCCCTCTTAAACAGTTGTTAAAATCTGTAAGCCAAAATTTGCAAAATGAGTATGATAAGCATAATTCAGAACAAAAATTGTTCAAAAACTTAAAAAGTCACAGTAAAATGTTAGTTGTCTGTGGTTGCCAAAATTCTAGTGCCTCAGTGTCTATTTTAAAACACTTACAAATTCTCCGTAAATATTCCAATAAAATAATATCAGAGCCTTATTTTCTGTACTCAGAGTAGTTTCTTGAAAAAAATAAGTTTTCACATTCCTGAGACTTTAATTCTTTAAAAAAAAAATGGCCGTTGACAAGTAGAAGATAGAATTTAATTATTAGAAGGATCAGAAATTATGTTTTATATATTAGGAAGCATTATTAAATATACGATTACTAATCATCGACAAAAAAAAATACAGTTTTCGTGTCTGTAATCTTCCAAACAATGTGCTAGATCCTGGTAATATAGCTGTGAACAATCCAATGTATTATTTTTTCTTACTAGGTTCAAAATAGATATCTATCTTTGATAAACCACTACTGGACAAAATATATCTCCTGAGAAATTTAAATGGCAGGAAATTTGATGATTTCACTTTCACATATTTGAGCATGTGCATGTGAAAATTTACACATCAAAATTAAAAATAAATATATGCAACAAAAATTTAAGAGTATCATCATCAACAGAAAATTTGCCAAAGCTCTTGTAAACAGCCCATCTATAATTTTCCCCAAATCAAACTCACCTGGTAATTATTTTACAATGATAATCATCAACGATGTATCATAAGATATTATCAAAACTTTAATAAATGTATGCATATTGATTTATTGCTTCTTACATTTTGTCATCAATGTTGCAAATTATTAATATTGCATTACAATTTGGTTCCAATTTGAAAATATATTTCCAGTCTATCTAACTTATTTTCCCAGATAATCTAGTTCATTTTATGTTGTATTCGACAAGCTAGACTTAAAGTGAATTATTTATTATCTTGTCAATTTATTAAAATAGTTTATTTAGCATGGAACTTTTAAAGAATTATCAACAAAAAAGAAGCAGTGTCAGATGGCTTCATGTTCAATAATTAGCAATGTATTAATTTTTTCAACAATTAGAATATTTAAAATTCCTGATTTTTTTTACATTTTGATGCTACCATATTTCTGTAAATTCAATAAAATCATTGAAATATTTGTACTTTTAATTACTACAGTATAGCTTGAAATACTTTCAAGGTTAGAATTTAGTTATTTCAAATTTTCCCTCTTTCTATCTCAAAATTCTGCCTCCTATCTCAAACATATCTCAACTTTTGACACACAGCTTCTACATTCAGGTGTACATTGCTTTTGATCCGCACTATTTAACAATTAATTTTAAGTTAAAAAGACTTTAGTGCTCTCAGCAAAAGTTAAAGTAACTTGAACTTTGGCACATAGTTCATGTGTAGAAATGAACATAACCATTATTTATTTCATGTAGGCCATCTCTGAAAATGTAACTTGACTCCTTCTGAACTTCTTTTTTTAAATTTTATTTCTCTTGTGTGTATTTCTTATTTTATTTTATTTTAGTGATGTGGGTTACAATTCAAGATAGGTATACAAGTGGTCATCGTACAGGTAAAGTTTGGGTCTCCCTTTGGTCCTCACTTTGCCTGGTGTGAAAGCAGGTACCCTTATTGATGTGTCCTCCACCCACCAAGAGTATCCTGCTACTGCCCATCTATTTTTTACAGTATTATGGTAAATGTACAGGGTCTGCTTATGAGTGAGAACATGTGGTACTCTGTCCTTTGTTTCTGTGATAGATCACAGAGTATGACAGACTCTAAATCCATCCAAGTTGCTGCAAAGTCCATGTGTTTGTCCGTCTTTATGGCTGTATAATATTCTATTGTGCATATGTACCACATTTTTTTATCCAGTTCATTTTCAATGAAAAGCATGGTTGGTTCCAAGTTTTGCTATTGTGAATAGTGCTGCAATAAACAAGCATGTGCAGGTATCTTTTTTGTAGAATTATTAGTGTTCCTCTGGGTATATTCCCAGTAGGAGGATTGTGGTGGTAATATGGAAGGTAAATATCTAGTTCTTTTAGAAATTGCCACACTGTTTTCCAAACAGGTTGCACTAGTTTGCATTCCCAACAGCAGTGTAGAAGTGTTCACTTTACTCCACGTCCTCACCAACATCTGTTGTTGTTTGTTTTATTTATGATGACTATTTTTACTGGAGTTAGGTGGTATCTCAATGTGGTTTTTATTTGCATTTCTCTGATGATTTATAAGGCTGAGCACTCTCTCATATGTCTGTTGGCTGCCTGTATATCTTCTTTATAGAAGTGTCTATCATATTTTTTGCCCACTTTTTAATGGAGCTGTTTGTTTTTTTTTTCCTTTCAGCACATTTGAGTTCCTTTTATATCCTGGACATTAGACCTTTGTCAGATGTACAGTTGGCAAATATTTTTTTTTTCCATTCTGTGGGTTGTCTCCCTACTCTCTCAATGGTTTATTTGACTTTGCAGAAGCTTTTCAGTTTAATGAGGTCTCACTAATCATCAGAGAAATACAAATCAAAACCACATTGCAATACCACCTAACACCAGTAAGAATGGCCATCATTAATAAAACAAAAAACAACAGATGCTGGCAAGGATGCAGAGAAAAGGGAATGCTTCTACACTATTGGTGGGAATTAGGTTCAAGTGTAAGTGCAAGAGATGCCCTTGAGAAGAGAAAGTAAACACCAACGTATGAAAATCCCGTCGAAATATTAGTCAAAAGCACTTTCCACTCAATTTCACCACTGGACGCAGCACAGTTGAAAACTACGTATTTACAATTTAAAGACTATCGTAGCATTTAATTCACACAGAGACAACTTGAGCAATATAAAATCAGCATGGGGCATGGTTAAAATCCAGTAGGTCTCTAGAATAAACAGAAAATTAAAAATGTTAGAGAGATTCATTCATTTATTTTTAAAACTTAGTACTTCTGAAAATCAAACACAAAACTAGCAGTACAAAGCAAGTATATCTTTTAAAAGAACAGCTGCATCCTCACCTTTCAAGTATGTTTACTTTGAGGCAATAATGATGCTGAAAATATGGTTCCTAACAAATCATTAAATTTTTCATTACATTTTCAAAATAGATAGACTATATATCTATATCTATATTAACATCAGACAAGATATCAATTTGAAAGTGATTTACTAGTCCTTCAAGATGGGTGAAACACAATTTTTTTTCCCCAAAGTTCTTGTCCTGAGGGATTGAGATTGATTGCTTTATAAAATTCATGGTGACAAAAAGATTTACAGTTTTTGATCATAGCTTCTAGTATGGGCATCGGCATCGTGAGGTACTACTTCAAAGAATGTGCATTTTAAGATGAATTGGTCCAGAGGAGGACCTCTGGTGAGCTCTGGGCTCAAATAGCAAAGTCACAATTAGTTTTGACATTCTTTTTCACTGCTTTGGCCAGTCCCTCTAGTTCATACGTTTAATAACAAGTCGATGGATTTTTTTTTTAATATTTGGTGCTTCAAGATTTTATTGAGAAAAATATTCTTTTGTGTCCTACAAAAAGATAAAATATGGAGAGCAATATGTTCTACAGAGTAAAATAAAAAGAAACAAATACCAAATTAAGACAAAAAAAATCTATAAAGGAGGTGACCAATAAATAATATATGAGCAGACTTATTGAGTGTGGTGTCCTTTCAAATACTAGTGTGGTTATAAAAAAAAAGGTGCATGTATATAACAAGAAAGTTCAGTCATAACAGAATTTACCTATTTGTTTTAAAAGCCTCCTTACTAAAATACTGTGGCAAAATACTTTCAGTTGTTGTAATGTACAGTATCACAATCCAAACAGGCTGTTTCATTGTTTAAGCCCATGAAGATTTTTCTTAGTTTTTTGTTGATATTTTTCATAGAAATAGTCTTTATTGTTTAAATCCATGTCAAACTTCAATGATGGCATAAGTACAAATAGATTATTTATCTGAACTAGGTCATAATATGTATACTGATTCTAGAAGATCCAGTAAAGGAGAAATAATGTGCATTCATAAGAAGAATATATTTGAAAAATACTATCTTAAATACAATACTACTCTCAAAATTCAATAAGAGCAATTGTAGCATTAATTAAACAGTGGCAGTTAAACTGAAAAAGATAAATCGAAATTCCTTTTAAAGAGAGAAAACCCAGACAAAAGTCTTGCTGTGGTTGTCGCTGTTCCTGATTGGCTGCTGTGAAAGCCAAGTCTATCAACATGCTTGTGACCTTGGACCTGGGCTCTCTCAGCTTAACTCTCCTCCTGTGTTTGGGGATGGAAGAGGGGGCATTGATGGTCAAAAGGGTCACACTTCTCTAAAGGCTTCCTCTTTCCTCCATGCTTGGCCAACGTGGGCAGGCAGGGGAGAGGATTTAAGAGTCTCCCAAAAGGCATTGCATTGGCTAAGAGACCCGGTTTTCAATCATCAGAATCCAGGGGAAACCAGTTGGAACTGGCAAGTTCTTAACGTTTCCTGGGAGTTTGTATGGACTCAGAATGTCCCCATTCATTCTAAGTGTTCCTAGATAGAGATGACTTTTCTCTGGGGGTGAGACAGTGACCCGGGCTTCTTTTCGCCAGTGGCCCCGCCACCTCCACCACATGTCTACCTGGTGTCCCCTGAGATGGTCTCCTATCCACCAGGCCATCTACAGAACTGGGCCCCTGTGGAAAGAGCCATCCTTCTCTCGGTTAAAGACCCACCTTTCATTTCTTTAAAACACGTCTCACTTTCCTGTGTCTCTGGCAGACATGTTCAGAGGCCAGTCCCAAGGGGACTAGGGCTCGGTTCTGGCCCTGCTTAGCAGCAAGAAGAAGTATCCAAATGCCCTGGGGATGGTTGTTTTGTTGATGTTGTTTATGACGTATTTGTTTATTTTACGTATAACCTGTGTCTGAGAGTAGAGACTTCATCCATTGTGGGAGGGAGGCTGCAGGAGGCGGGGAGGATTTTCCAACAGGGTCTTTCGTCTCAGTCGACAGGTACACAACACAATTAGCTTAAGCCAAAACGAGTTCAGGTAAGAATATTGGGGTAGATGGCACAAAAGAGGATTGCCGCAAAAGTGAGATCAGGATCTCCAACTCGAACTCACTGCTCCAAGGAGTCCCTCTGTGTTTGGTACCCCAGTCAGAGAAAGGATTCTGGGTGTCTGTAGGTAGAGTGACCCTGTTTCCCCTCTGACAGGAACAGGGCTACTAGCGTTTGCCATCCAGGTTTTGAAAATGGACACTTGTTTCTTTGGTTTTGAATTGTGGTAAAATTTAAAAAGATTTAAAAGATACACAAACATCACCATTTCAACCATTTCTAAGTATACAGTTCAGTTGTGCAACCATCACCCCTATCCATTTCCAGAACTTACTCATTCATCATCCCGAATAGAAACTCTGTACCCAATAAACAGTAATCTCTTAATACCACCTCCTCCAGCCTCTGGGAGCCTCTATTCTTTTTTCTGTCTGTATGAATTTGTCCATTCTTGATACTCCTAAAAGTGAATCATCCAATATTTGTCTTTGTGTGTCCGGCTTATTTCACTTAGCAAAATGTTTTCAAGGTTCATCTGAGTCACAGCATGTGTCACGATTCCATTATTTTTTAAGGCTGAATATTACCCCATTGCATTACATACCATATTTTGTTTATCCAGTCATCTGCTGATGGACACTTGGGTTATTTCTATCTTTTGGCTATTATGAATAATGCTGTGAACACCGGTTTAGACGTGTCTATTTGAATACCTGCTCAATTCTTCCTGTTTGTGCCGAGAAGTGTGTAATTGCTGGATTATATTTTTAAAATTCTATGCTTAGCTTTTTGAAAAATTGCCAAAGTTGTTTTCCACAGCAATGCACAAAGACTTCATTTTCTCCACATTTTCACCCAAACTTGGTATTTGTTTTTTTCTCTAATGGTCATCTTACTGAGTATGTTTTCTTCTAAGAGTTTTAAAGTTATAGCTCTTATGTTTCAGTCTTTGATTTATTTTAAATTAATTTTGCATATGGTGTAAAGTAAGAGTTCAACTTTATTTTTTTTGCATAAGAATGTCCAGTATTCTTAGTTACCATTTGTTGTAAAGAATGTTATTTTCCGCATTGCCTTCTTATTATTTTAAACACCAAATGTCAAAGGGCGTTTTTAACATCTTGAAAAAAACGAATAATGCAAAAGTCACACTATTGATATTTATATAGACTGCATAGCATAGACTTCCTTCGTTTTAATGCTTTATTTTTTATTTTAAAGATGTGGGGTACAATTCAGGATTAGGTACAAAGTAATCCATGTGCAGGTGAAGTTTGGACCTCCAACTGGTTCTCACTTCACCTGGTTTAGGATAAGGCACCCTTTGGGCTTAGAATTTCTGTAGATATTGGATTACCCAAATTTGGTCCTTTCAGGCTTCACTGCTGCAATAATTTAAACTATTATAAAGTAAGATATATTCACTTCAGTAATTTGATTTACCAAAAAAATAGCAGTCATTGCCAGTTCCATGGTAAATATTAAAACTAATTTATCAAGTTTCTGATCACATCAAGAAAACGGGGCTCAAGTTACTGCCCATCTTACTACCGTAAATGCAAAGACGGTCAGGTGCAGATAGAATTATATATTGATAAGGACACATGCAATTTGCAAAGAAAAATCAGGAACATGGGACGCTACCAACAAAACACTACAGCTTCATATCTCTAACTTTACCTATTAAATACATGAACTAACATTAATATTAGAAAAATGAATATTTAAGTCATTTTGAAACTTTAGTTTCCTATTATTCATATTCATATTACTCTAAAAATCCTCCAAAATTTTCTTCAATTGTTAATGTGTAATTTGTTATTTTTTTTCAAATTGGAAAATATAGTTTATTCAGAAAGTAAATTAGAGAGCGAGAGAGAGCGAGAGCGAGAGCGAGAGAAGAGTTACCTCCCTAAGGTAGGGGAGGGGGCCCAAACTTAGAAAAATATGGCAGCCATAGCGCAAAGAACCACATGGCCAGACCAGAGCTTAACAAAGCAATGGCCATGTAATTTGCAGCTCTTGAATGATATTAACTTTCTACTGGTTTCTTATTACCTTTTTATAATATTAGTTACAAGGGGGTTTTTCTAGCCAATATAAGAAATGTTGATCTCATTATTAAAACTGGCCATACTGAACAGTTGGCATATTCCCATGTATTTGTATTATTCTGAGAAAAAAATCCATAAGCTTTTCCAAAGTGGCATGTAACTTCACATAAAGCAAAGTTTCAATCCCATCGGAAGTATAGTGTATTTTAATTCTGGTATCATCTTCAATTATATTTATTAGATGGCAGCCAGAAATGTATCCACTTTGAGTTTTGATATACCTTTTATTTCTTCTAAAATCCATATTAAAATTAATCTATTTAAAATCACTATGTCACATTAGACCTAACTATTTTTCAACTATAAAAGGTGATCAATTTTTCATGCTTCTCTGACCCCATACAGATCTCCATTATTATGCATTTTCTATTTGGGTTGTATCTGTTTCCCAACAATAAGATGACATTATTTTAAAAATCACAAACAAGTGCTTCTTTTCCTGAGTTTTTAAAGTATCATACATTAAATGTTAAGGTCATTAGGAGACAACTATGAGAAAATAGTACGGTGAAGAGCAGTAAATTTAAACTCATAACTGGACATTGTATTTTTGCCTTTGCATGAAAGTCATGTTTTTATAATTCTACATTTGAGATGCACAGAGCATGCAAAGCAGACAGGGATGGGAAAAAGATAAAAGAATTGCACAATAATAATACCCTACAAATTCTTTTCTCAAAATTCTCTTCTTCTCTCTGACACAGTGAATCACTTATTTATAATGGTCTGATAAATACGTAAGTCATGATAAATGAAGTCGAAGCAAGAGAATATAAAAATATGAACTGGCTACAAAATAAGCCATAGGGATAAGTCACTTTTAGACTTACCTTTTTTCTTTACGATAGATGTCTTTTAAGTCACTAATATTTTTTTAATTCTTTGATGTTTCACTGTGCTGTCCTAATCTTTCCTTACAACTACTATTTTATCCTAAGATTATTTTACCGAATTCACCCCTTCCTCCAGTGTTTCCCTACTTCGACTCCTCTTGTGTACTGCATCCTTGAAATTGTTCACAAAACTTAGACTCGCAAGCTGATCAAAACCTCATTTCTTCTAATGTGCTAAACGAAGCATGGAATCATCGTCCAGATAGTTCTCCATAAACTAGGAAGATGAGCCAAAATTGAAAAACGATGATAGCTCACGAGGGCAAATATGAGGGCCTCCACGTGGATGAGAAAAACACCAACTATGGAACTACAGGTGACGAGAAGCTGGCTGAATGTTTTGCTTTGTTTTCTTTTTTAATATAGGATTTCAATTGACTGAGTTTCTGAAACATCCTTGAAACTTGGGGCTGCCCATTAAGAGAGTTTATAGAACGCTTGTGTCCAGATAAATAAATTCATTTTTTATTCTCCACTGGCTGGAATTTATCTGGAGAATGGTTTCAACCTTGAGGGATTGTAGTGAGGTAAAGGTTGAAAAACTGCCTGGTAAACACTATGCTCGCTCCTTGGGGACAGATTGAACAGAGCCCAAACATCACCATCACGCAATATACCCAATATACCCATGAAACAAACTTGCACACGTACCCTTGAACAGAAAGTAAATTTTTAAAAAATTTAATTTAAAAATCTAACTATAAAAAGAAGGTTTTCAGTGGAAGGTTTGTTAGAATTAGGAGATATGTTCTGCCTAATATAGAAAAGACTTAATTGTTTGTACCATCATCACTTCAAAATTAATACATCTAAGTCAAAATCGTCATCCTTCTGCATAGCTGCCGTTCCCTTGGGGTCTCATTATATCTGCCTAACTTACTATCATATTCTAAATAGCCAAACTCAAAACCAAAGAATAACTTTTTGACTTATCCCTTTTCCTTCCTATAGACATCTAGTAAATTCCTACATTTTAAAAAATTCTTTCAGGTTTCATTGTACTGTTCAAGTCTTTCTACTCTGTTGAAATATTTAAAGGCTGTCATGCAGAAGACAAATTAAATTCATTTTGTAGGTTCCAGAGGACAAATCCATATGTTGGTATGTTTTGGTCTTGATATTAATTAAAATTTGATAGTAATTGTAATGATTAATAGTAACTGTAATTTCCATAACCTGTATCACACAAGTATGTGGCTGCACTGATGGAAAATCTCAGGTCAACACCCCTTAGGGAAGATATTTCAATATATCAGGTGGGAGAACATCTATATGAGAGAAAAATTTCTACAATCTTTCTTCTCATACTTTGGATACTGGAATTTAGCTTAATACAAGATCACTCCTCAACAGAGCCAGATGAAGTCTAACAAGGCGTGATCACTCCTTCAACCATACCAAATATTTAGAAATGCAATTTCAAAGTCCTGGGATCTTTATTATTTTATTTTTCTTAAGAAGTTTTGCAGAAAAACAATTTCTGTTCTATACAGGTCTCTTTTTTCCTTCACATCTCCACATTTTCTTCTTTCCCAAGACTAACATACTTCAAGAATATGATGGGAAGCTTGTAACAGTTTTAATGTCATTTGCAGGCATGGAAATAGACACTGGTATTTGTTTACTCAAATTTGTTGTGAAGGGAATTCTTTTGAACATTGTAGAATGCTGTGAGAGTGATCTGGCCACAACCTCGTCAGTCTTTTGATCATCAGTATTGATTCAGCTAATCTGAATGGCAAGGGAGAGATTATCATTTCACTCCCCTCCTGCATGTGTGGGTTCTAAAATGCTAAGCAGATCACATTCTCGGGGAAAATAAACAAACAGATAAATAATTGATCTGTTTCTAAAGGTGTAAGAATTCCAGGGGAAGATCAGTTTCCCTCTGGCACTGCCTGTCTGGTTGGCACTTTGGCCAAGGGAATTTTAATGTTCTTATCAAAATGAAGATTTATAGTATACTGGATAATATGATTCAGATTTGTTTCTCCTTCTTGGCAAGTCTTGACTATTTGTTTGCCTTAAGTTTGCCATTTACAGATAAGGCTTCAGGCTCTACTTAGCCTGAGGAGTTCTTCCACCAGGGAATATTTTTTAATTGCCCCTATAAGCTCTTCCGTCTAAAAAAATCTTTGTCTTTCGCTTCTCTGGAACTAAATGTCTTTTACTTTTAAAATGTTCCATGCACTCTTTTTTTTTTTACCAAAAAACAAAACAAAAAACAACCTTGTTACACTTCTGTTCTTTTTTTCTTTCTGTTTTAGTCATTGCTTTTTTCTTTCAACTAACACTAATTAAGCTCCTTATAGCTGTGTTAGGATTCAGAATGACAGAGACGATAGATACACTATGTCCTTTAGACCTCCCATTCTATTGGAAAGGAGCACTGAGTGACTAGCAAACTAGGATGAGTGTAAGGAGATTATCCAGCGATAGTAAGTGTGGCCTCAACGCCTCCCAGGCTTGTTCACTCTGCATTTAAACTCAGTCATGTATCTGTTAGCCGCTTGTATGTCTTCTTTTGAGAACTGTCTATTCATATTGTTTGCCCACTTTGAAATGGGACTGTTTGTATTTTTTTCTTTTGGGCATGTTTGAGTTCCTTGTAGATCCTAGATGTTAGGCCTTTGTCAGACATAACAGTTGGCAAATATTTTTTCCCAGTCTGTGGGCTCTCTCCTCACTCTTTTGATGGTTTCTTCGGCTTTGCAGAAGCTTGTCAGTTTGACGAGGTCCCACTTGTCGATCTTATCTCTTATGGCATGGGCACTTGGGGTTCTGATCAGGAATTGGTTGCCTGTCCCAATTTCCATAAGGGTGTCTCCTGCATTTTCTAAGGTTCTTATAGTTTTGAGGTTTCACATTTAGGTCTTTGATCCATTTAGAGTTGATTTTTGTGTATGGTGATAGATAGGGATGCTCAGCCTCACTACTCATCAAAGAAATGCAAATTTAAAACTCCCACCTAACTCTAGTCAGGATGGCAATCCTCAATAACTCAAAAAACAACAGATGCTGGAGAGGAGGCAGCGAAAGGGAACACTTCTATACTGTTGGTGGGAGTGTAAACTAGTACAGCCTCTGTGGAAAACAGTGTGGTGATTCCTAAAAGATCTAAAAATCGACCTTCCATACCATCCCGCAATTCCCCTACTGGGAATATGCCTGGAAGAACTCAAATCACTATTAAAAAATACCTGCACACGTATGTTTATCGCAGCATTGTTCACAGTATCAAGAACATGAAGGCGACCGTGCTGCCCATAAAAAGAGGACTGGATACCAAAAGTGTGGTACATATACATGATCGAATATTACGCAGCCATAAAGAAGAACAAATTCATGAACTTCACAGCAACCTGGATGGACTTAGAGTCTATAATATTGAGTGATTTTTCACAGAAACAAAGAACGGAGTATCACATGTTCTCACTCATAAGCGGACCTTGAACAGTTATCATAATACTATAAGATTGGCAGTAGCGGGAAACTGCTGGGAGGGGGGCGGGGAAGAGGGATTGGCAGTA